>APFE031301198.1:0-20939 GCA_000404065.3 Pinus taeda
ATTGTAGTTATACCCCTTATTAATATTGTTGTGCCCCTATTGCCCCCATATTGTTATTAATGTGCCCCACAGAATCCCTTTATTGTTATTTTTGTGGCTTTATATTATTATTGTTAGGTCGGCTGGGTTATATTGTGACTCCTTAGACTCCTATATATAGAAAGGAGGTTTTGCCATTTGAATCATCAAAGAATTGTTCATTTATGTAATGTAAAGGAGGTTGCCCCCTCGAAGAGGCTGAATTCTAAGGCTTTGATCTATCTTTTCTATCTTTTTTTGAGCTGGTTTCATAAAAAAAATTAACATTTCTTGTTGTTATTTTCAACACTCCCTCTGAACAAGAAAGGAATTCAACTCAATCCTAATTGTGAACCTTTGGAATGTTATGCATGCAACACCTCTCTCTAGTGTTGTTGCTACAACAACTCCAGAAACAAAAAAATATCCAACCTGAATCAATATGATGCGTATGTCATAAAAATCTCTAACCGTTATTGCCTTTGTCGACTAAAAAATCTATGCTTCTGCTGACTCTTCCTTTCTGCACTGTTGTTAACCCTTCTTTGCTCTCTTCAGTATATGACTGCTCTAATGTCTGTCACTCTAATCTCTGATTGCATCAATCGTCACTAATTCCTCCCACTACTATGTACTTTGGGTTCCCATAGGAAGGTACGATCCATGACATAAAACCTCTCAATGGACCCTACCTAATTTCATCCCTCTTGGGACTATCACTTCACATCGCCCCACCTCACACTAGGAGGTATGGTTGCATGTGCTCCCTCAACCCGCTTGGCTCAAAATTACCCCTATTGGAGGTCTCTGAATGAGTGGATGCCTCCACTTGGTTTCCTCTCTGCTTCTCCAATTGTGGCTGCTCCACAATTATCTGAGATTGCTTCTTCTTTGCTTGCGTGGATCTCTTCATTTTGTCTCCTCTCAGCTTCTCTAGTTGTGGCTACTCCACAATTTCTTGAAGCTGCTTCTGAGGCTTCTTTTGGGGTTGCATGTTGAGAGGTAATTTACTATCCCTCTCAACCACCAAGTCTCTAACCTTTGCCTTTCTCCTCAAGGATTTTCATGAATTTTGTACCTCAAGTGCATATAGTTTCTTGGCTAGCACACCAATCTATTTCATTTGTCCTGCCATCATGAAATTTTCTGGAAAAAGAGATGATTTTAAATCAACGATATCTCCCTCATCCAAAATCCAATTCGGCCTATTGTTTTTTTGAATTTGGGTATTTTTTCACAAGAAATCTAGATATTCTATTTGTTTCTGGAAAATTTGCACAGAAATTTTCAGATATTCTCTACAAACTTGCGCCCAAATAGATCCGGCTCCAATACCATGTAGAAAATTTGTACAAATTTAGCTTCGATACCATGTAGAGAATCTTGTAGATTCACAAACTCATGCAATGTAATAAAGCACGGGACAAGAATATACTTCTACTTTCAACCAATGCAAGCCAATAGACTGATGAAAAAAATATGAACAAGAAGAAGACAAATCAATGGCACATAACACAATATCTATCCTGGGAAAGCCTCAACCCAAAACCCCTACTATCTATATTGCATTAATTAGAAATCCAAGATGATAATACAATGCTTGTTCTCACAATAACAATCGCAGCACTCAGTATGATCAATCTCCCAACTCACAATCAAAATCAAGCCAAACCTTAGCCTCTTCTGTAGCTCTCCAAGCCCCTATTTACTTGCGCAATTCCTATGGCTGAATTTCACATAATAATGGGTATCTAGTGCATCCAAAACTGCCCAATCCAAAGTAGGACCAGTTCCTAATTGCATGCATGATCTATAAAACTTAGTAAATCATACAACTCATAGTACATTGTACCTGCACTCTAGTCGCAATTGGGTCTTCCTTAGAATCGACATGCATGAGTTTCAGATGAGGGAATCTTTGGTTAACTAGAGTGACACTTGTGGATGCACTAGTGCACCAACTAACTGTTAACTCTCTATTAGTTCTACAAATAGTTTGGAACTAATTTAACTGAAAATAACTCAGTAAATTGAGTTATCTAATTAAAACTCATAATTAAACTCATCCTGGACCCCTAAAACTAAGGGAGAACATATACATGACTTCCAAAAGATTTCCAACTTGAAATTCCTAAGTTAACTAAGTCAACTTAACTTAGTTAACTATTACAAGTTTCTATTAGAAAAGAATTACAATTTTAATTCTCAATTGAATTCAAGGGCAAATTAAATTGGAATTTTTGGATTATATTTTTAACATTTCTTGTTGTTATTTTCAATACACACCTCAAAAATTGCATCAAATTGAAATGTTGTTTTCATGAAATGTCAATGTATTTGAATTTGTTGCAACTCCATGTATAAATCACTACCAATCAGATTGTTGCAACTACACCATAATTGTTAAATGGTTACTTTTGAAGGTATGTTGGCTATGGGAATTCAAAATAAGATTGATAAGTTGATTTAGGTAACCATGGATTAAAATATCATAAATTAGATTATCTGGTTTTGTTCATGATTGTTTAGTGGAGACATGTCTTAAGGTCTTTTTGTGAGAAATGCAATTTTGACAAAATGGGACAACCATTGTTTGAAAAAGTTTCAAGGTGCTATTTGGCAGGAATTTAAGCAGACAGGGAGCATGTATGTATACCCAACAAATGCAACAAATTCCCAATAAAATATCAACACTACCACACAAGAATAAATGTTGTACATAACATGAAATGAACTAACGTTGCCACAAGAACCAACATTAGATATGGAAGGGAAAACTTCTACCCAAGATCCTGTTGTGGGAATAAGAGAATAAGAATTATTTCAATGGAATCATTCATGGAAGGACAATGGACATAAAACAATCAAATCATTTAAGGTAAAGGGCAATTTTTTTTCTAGAGGTATCGGGTTGTCTTATAGTAGTAGTTGTTTCCATGGAAAATTTTAGGGGTTAATATTCACAAGAGGGCTAATTTTCCATGTCTTTTCCAAAAAAAGATTAACCAATTTCCATTTTTTTCTAAAAGTGATTCGCCTAAATCTTATAGTATAAAATTATGTTATCTTAAAAATCACCAAAATGTTATAGAGAATATATCAAGTCATTAGAAAATTGGGTATATTTAAAAAAATATCACCAATTGTTTTACAAGTTACATATTAGGGACTCATAAGATTCGCCAAGGTTTCTAAACTTTAAGATAAATTTCCATGCTTAAAATTTTCCCTGGTTGTTGCAATAAATAGGAAAGTTTTATGCACTTATTCTTAATCGATAGAGAAACATGGAAAACAACCTCTCCCAGAGGAAGAATGAAAATTGTGAGAGTGACATGGGATATGATATTCATGAGACTTATAAAAATATGGTAGGGATGGAAAATTGCATTCCATTACACTTGTTGTCAATGAGATGCTTGGTACAACCATGCAAGTTGGGTGCATTTGAAAATTTGGGTGACTCTCTGATGTGAGCTTTATCTTGTTTGCATGAGGACATGCAAAAGTGTAGGTTTGGGGGAGACCCTGCATATAGACCCATCTCTACCTCTTAGCACTAAAAAGTGTCACATGATAATGAAAAAAGAAATTGTACTTGGAAACTATCTCTCTGCTACAAGTATATAGGTAGATCCAACAAAGGTTGAGGTAGTTTTAAAGATATTTACTCCTAAGACACAAAAGGAGGTATGTAGCTCTTTAGGGAATGCATAATACTATATTGTTTTCTAGGAAATTTTTCTAAAATTTCATCTCCATTGTTTTCCCTATTGGTAAAAGATAGAGAGCTTATATGGATTGACAAGTGTAAGAATGCGTTTGCAGAGCTTAAAAGATGTGTAACAACAACTCATATATTTTAGGGACCAAATTAGAATCTACTGTTTCAAATCTTGATAGATGATTTTGATATAGCCATTGGAGCTATGCTGGGACAACATGAAGATAATAAACCTTATGCCATTTACGATATCAACATGAATTTAATCCCTACAAAATTAAATTATATAGTACCTAAAAAGGAATTTCTTGCTATTATACATGCTATCAACAAGTTTAGGCACTATATTACTGGTTATCAAACTTTTGTGCATACTGGTCATTACACTATTATGTTTTTAATGAACAAACCAGTCACTAATGCGAGGATCACTAAGTGGTTGTTGTTACTGTAAGAGTTTGACATCACTATTATAGATAGGCTTGGGACAAATAATGTTGTCATTGATTTTCTTTCTAGATTTCCTAACAATGGTGATGATTTTCTTATAGAATATTCTTTCTTAGATGAATATTTGTTTGAAATTTCTACTTACTCACCTTGGTATGTGGATATTATCAATTAGCTTGCTATAGGGGAAACAATTGTATCATCTTTATCTAAGAGAAAAAGGAAAGATCATTCAACAAAGTGCCTGGTGCGTTTTGTTGGATGGATACCTCTTTCAAATTGGTCCAAATAATCGAATCAAAAGGTGTATGAGAGAAGATGAGAACCATGACATTTTGAAATCTTGCCATGATGAACTTTTTGTAGGCCACTTTACAGCTAGGAGGACGGGCCATAAAGTGCTTCAGATAGGATATTTTTGGCCAACCATATTCAAAGATGAAAGGAAGTATGTACAAGGATGCAATAGATATTAGAGGATGGGCCAACGCAGTTGGTCAGATGAAATGTCATTACAACCTCAGTTGGTGGTGGAACCTTTTGAAAGACGGGCTTTAGATTTCTTGGGATCAAATAATCCCCCATATTAGGAGAAGTCCTAGATTTTGGTTTGCACAAATTATGTCACCAAAATGGTTGAGGCTAAAGCACTAACTAGAGCCACCAAGTGGGTTGTTTCATATTTTTTATTTGAGGATATATTTGTTTGGGATGAACTACCCAAGGAGATAGTTACAGATGGAGGAGCACAATTTACTTCCCAACTCATACATGACCTTGTAAAGAAATATAGGATTCATCATCAAGTTCCTTCTTCTTACCATCCACAAGCTAATGGAAAAGTGGAGAGTACTAATAAATTGCTTAAAGAAATTCTTACAAAGACTATAACAGGCCATTTTCAGGACTGAGCTGAAATACTTCTGAAGGCGTTATGGGCATATAGGACCACTTCGCAGAATACCATATGTTTTTCTCCCTATGAATTTTATATGGTAAGAATCCTATATTTCCCATTGAATTTGAAAAAAAGACACTCAAAATTTCCTTGGAGGTGAATTTGGATTTAATGACAACATAAAAGCATCAATTGGAACAGTTGAATGAGTTAGGAGAGATGCACTTGGCTATTGTGCATGCACTTATAGCAACATGCCAAACGGCATGATAATTTTATTAAGATTTAAAAAAAAAGGAGACAGGGCTTTGTTTTATGATTCAAGATTTAAATATTCCAATGGTAAGCTTTGTACAAGGTGGCTAGGTCCTTACTAAGTGGATGTAGTTTTCGACAATGGGACTGTAAGATTGACAACCATTAATGGGTCAAAAGCATATCTGATTTTCAATGGAAATCATCTTTGGTTGTACCAAAAACCAACTTCTAATGATTCATTCATTAATAATGTCTTAGATTCAAACCTTGAAGTTGTTAAGGAAAAAAAGTCTTTCCTATGTCGCCAACTATTTAGTTTGATTCTGCCTATTAAAAATAAAAAGAAAAATAAAAGTAAAAATAAAATAAATAATAATAAAGAAACATAAGTGTCTAATGGTGAAAACCCATTTTGGGGCACAATTAGAAAAAACTGGTGATTAAAAACTAGCTTGTTGGCGGTTAACACATCCTTATTTTGGCAGTTACTTTCCTCTTATCTCTTTGCTATTTCACTTTTTTTAGCACCTAGATTGACCTTAGGCTGAAGGGAGGCATGTCTAGGGTAACATAAAACCACGCTTAACCTGGTAGCTAGCCCTACCAGGTCAGGAGAGGGCTCTCTCCTTGTCAATCTCAATTAGAATATGGAAACTAGGGCTTGAGATGACTGAAATGAAATTTTGATTTTAGGCTAGGTATATTAGGTCAGAGGATTTTGATTGATTCTGATAGTTGGTTGCTGGATCAAATGAAGAAGCCAACTTTGGGTCTGGGAAATCAACTCATATTTGCAGGATGTTCTGTGGGGTGAGGTGGGTAGGTGTTTTGACACTTTTAATTGAGTGTGATGGTAAGTCTAAGACCATTGAGGAGTTGGGGAAGGCATGCAAAGTTCATGAGTCCTCCTAAAACAACATAAAACATTAAAAACTAAATGTATCCTCAAGGTAGAGCACTGAATATCAATGGATTCCACCTATTTATCTTGATTCATTTAGTTATGAAGAAAGAAATAGACACTGGCACATATACACATAAGAGAAACTAAATAACAAAGGAAGAAACAATGCCAAGACACATTACCACAAGAATCCCACAAAATGTTGCAAAACCCTAGTTCATTTCCTTGCCAAACTGCAGAAGTGATTTACAATGAAGCTCAAAGCATCCACAAGAGTCCAACCTTTACAAATGACTAAGAAAGTACATACTATAGGCATCAAACCACCTATGCTAGCCATCAGGGGTCGAATCCATGAGTCAAGGAGGTGGTTTCAACCATATCTAAACTAAGAATAGGAATATAGGTAGTGGAACAACTTGCCTCTAAAACCAAGGAAACCAATTCATTCAGTTCAAAACCACCTTTGACTTTATGTATCTACCCTAGTAAGTGTTTTACATCCATAATTACATCAAATTACATCATTTACCATGCTAAATTCACCAAGAAAGCAAGAAAAAGTCAACTGTAAAGAAAAATAGGCAAAATCTAAAAAATCAGGCAAAACTAGCAAAATTCATCCTATGTGTAGCGCCACTGATCCTATGCGTAGTGCTTTTTCAAGGCCAATTTTTGAAGTCTTCCCAGAGTCCAAATCAATTGCAGGATAACTAATTGGAAAACTTGGTGAGTCTACTTTCTGGAACATCTTGAATTTCTGAATTTGGAGTCCATTTGCCCCTCCAAAAATTGATTCTCCCAAGACTGCTTCCTGTGTGGCAAAAAAGTGGTAGAGAGGGCACTTTTTAAGTGTTTTTTTCCCTTTTGGAGACCTAGAACTTGTCCAAAATTCTTAGCCATTTCCGAGCTTTCATATTTTTCCATGCTGATTCCAAAAATGTAAACCATTTTGTAAGAAGATGTCCCCAACAAAAGTGCAACACTGGTGGCACTGCACACATATTGGAAAAGCCTGTTTTTTACATTAAAATTTTCAAAAATGACAAACTTTTCTCCAAATTTCTTGAAATTTGGCATGAATGATCCTTGTTAGGTGCTTTGATGAGCCAATGATGCTTCACAAGATCTCGATTTTATCTTGCTCTTTTTAGCTTGGCTTTTAGCCTCTTTACCCTTGTTTTACATATCTTGTTCCACTGTTCACTTACATTTTGAATGCCTGTTGCTTCTAAAATAATAGTAGGTGACAACATGAATGAAGCAACAACAAGGTTTAGTTGACCTTTTTCCAGATGAGTCACAAATAACCTGGTCAAATCATGGTGAAACTTGACCCTCTCCACCATTTCACAGAAATCAAAGCGAGAGTGATGTCTGAAACATGATATGGCAAGTGGGCAAGCAAGTAATTGTCTCAAACTGATAGGCTCCTCCCTGATTAGTTTTCCCCCTTATGAGGTCTTCTGCTGCACTTGTTTTTTCCTAGAACTATCACTAAGGGCTTCTTCCTCCCTTTGATAATCAGTGTCACTTTCCATGGGTTTTGGTGACTATAGCTGCTAGTGAGGAATGAAGGGATGAGGTGGGGACAAGATGAGTACGAAGAGATCTTAAAAGATAAGATGAGTGAGGTGTATGGGGATGGTGAGTGCTTGAGGGAGTGAAGGTTTTGAGGTTTTAGGGAATGAGTGGAATGAAGGGAGTGAATAGGGTTTTAGAATGTAGGATAAGGGTTTGATAATGAAGTGTACGTAATGAAGGAGTAGGATGTGGGGGTTATGGTTTGGGAATATGGTATAGGGCTATGGTTTAGTGAATGGGAGTGGAGTTTGGGGAGTGAATTTTGATGATTTAGGGAGGGGGAATGGGATTTGACAAAATAAATATGAATGGAGTGAAAAAGAAGAGCAAATGACCTTCAATAATTTGCAAGAGATGATTTAGCAACTAGCTAGGGTTTGCTCTAAAGGAAACCAAACACATCCAAGCCACCAATCATAACTTTCCTGAGTAAGGAGGAGTGAACTACTTACTTGGAACAGGAATCAATTTGCCTTTTAGGAAGTTTGGAGGTGTTTTGAGGCAATTCTGGCTCTTGTAACAGATGTGTAGTGCCAAGGAACAGGTGCACATCGCCAAGGAGCAGGTGCGCAGCGCCAAGGAGCAAGTGCACACTGCCAAGGAACAAGTGCATAGCGCCGTTTTGCAGACCGATTTTGGAGGCCTTCCCGATGTAAAAATTGGGTGCGGGATAGCTTGTTGGAAAGCTTATCGAGCTTAATTTCCAGAACATATTGAATTTTGCAATTTGGAGGTCATTTTCCCTGTCAAAAGTCCAATCTCCCAAGACTGGTAAAAATGTGCAAAATGAGGCTGCCTAAATGTAGTGTTGTTGCTGTAAACTTTTGAAGGTCTTCCTCAACTCCAAATTGAGCTCATGATATCTCATTGGAAATCTAATTGTGTCTAGTTATCATTTGGCTCATCACGAAAGTCATTTGGCCAACCAAGCTAGGCGAAGTCTAGATTTTCCCAAGGCCACTCCAGAAGTACATCAATTCTCTTGAGGCAATTGTATTGTTGACATTTCTCTAAAACCATGAAACTTGTGTAAAAAGGGAAGGAGGTTTTTCTTCCTTGGCCTATTGTGGAAAAACACCTCTCTCAATTTTTCCAAATTCATTTTTCCTTGCTCAGAAACATCATTTGAGTAAAACATATCCCGATGTGTGGAACATGGGATTTGTAGAAATTAAGGGAAATGAAGGGGATAAGGGGCTTAAAAATTCTTGAGAAAATTTTGAGAAGTAGGGAGGGATGTTAGGAAATAGGGGAAAGTGTAATTTCAAATATTGAGTGAGGGGAAGGGATCCAAAAGGGAGAAACACAAGCTTAGGCTAGAAAATTGTCAAATTGTAGCAAGAAACTAGGGTTTGTGGGAAAATGGGGAATTTGAGGGATATCAGTGATGGGAAGTGTTTAATAAGGTACATTATGGATAGGGGAAGGTGTATGAGTATCAATATGCAAGCTTTGTTGATGATTTGACCATACAAGAGAAATTACCTTCAAAACCCTAGGAGAGGGAAATGAGTCTTACCCAAGCACAATTGAAACACGAACAAGGTGTAAAATGACCCATTGGAGCCTAAAATGATGATGACAACTCTCTGAATGATAATACACTCATCTGAATGGTGACATGGACCTACATTTGGAAAACTTTGGAAGGAGTGAGAACATACCCCAGACCTAATACCTAATGACCAAATTTTACTTGAAGACTTACTGAAATGACAAAATTGGTCTTTGTCACCTTAAAATCATTTTGTAAGAGCATATTTGATCACTAGTGGAAGGTTTCAAAGGCTGACACTACCAACTTGCAAGTGGTTTTTTGTTTCTAAATTTTTTTTGATACAAAGTGAGGAATACTACTACTAATATGGATCAATGCACCTTCCAAATACTACAAGTTTTTTCTATTAAAGACCAAACGTACTTGTACCTGCTAATCATTACAATCTATTGTTGTTGTAGACTAGATATACATGTTGATTATCACAATATATTCTTTGATTAAGATCATATGTGTTTATATCTATTGATCATCACAAGCTATTATTGAATACATACCACTTGTACTTGCTACTCTTGTATCATGTTTGTCAATCATATATATATGATGATACATCTAATTCTTGCTCATACATGACTTCTTTGTACCAGTATAGTCGTGTCATAGTTCACCAAAGGATAGTTTTCCATGAGACTCATGCTATGCACCTTCAAATGATTTAGCACCACTATCACAGTCACCACATCAACTTGCTGATAATTCTATCATAGGTACAACCTCTAATAATTCACTTCCATTACTGATACCGAGGGTGACATGGTTTTTTTGTTACAAGGGCTATGGACAACCATCATATTAAAGTTGGGAGGGGGGTGAATCACACTAATTATTGTATGATATATTATCATCTTCCGGATTTGGCATATTTCCATTTTAAACCATGATTTATTTATCCTACTGCCATTTCCCAATAAAAATTGATATGACTATTGACAATTCCCTCAAAATCATTTGGATTTCCTTGAAATTATGAGATGAAATGACCAAAACTTTGTCATAATTAAAAATTTCCACAATTAACATTTTATAATTCCAACGAAATCAACATTTTACTCTTGACAAGAATCTACATGAAGGATTGTTGAATGTGAAACGGTATTTTGGAATAGTAAGTGTTGTGTCTACAAATATTTCCTTAAGCTATGGGTGGAGAAATAGTTAGACACAAACCAGATTCAATCGAGGATTTGAAAAATCATCCAAGAGCCAATGAAATATTTTAGAATGCACTATGGTTCACATATTTTGATAGATTACAAGGGTTTGATGATTCAATTACTCTTGAATTTGCAAAAAACTTGAATGAACAAGGTTCGATGGAAAGAGGATGGAAAATTAAGAGAAGAATCTTCGGCGAAAATCACATAGAGATAATTTTGTCAACGCGTTTCGAACCAACCAGTGTGGTTCATCATCAGCACAAGTTGAATGAGCAGACCTTGCTATGCATTATAAATAGATCAGGTAGAATATCCAAGTAACGGCTAGAATAATGACAGCTCGATTTGACCAGGAAACAGCTAGTTAGACCAAAATATTTTTTTGTTTTAATTTTTAATTTTATTTATTTATTATTATATATTATTATTTTATTTATATTCAAATCAGTTAATTCGGTTATTAATTTTCTTATTAAAATATATGTAAATTGACAATTTTAATAAATATATATTAAAATAAGTGAGTTAATATACTATAATCATAAAATAATCGAGTAATTAAAAATAGATAATAGTTAACTATATTTTAAATAAATATAAGTTAATTATATTTTAAATAAAATATCAGATAAAGAGAGATTTAAATCTTAAAATAAATTAATTATAAATCAACGAGGTTATATAAATATTAGTTAGTTGTATAAGTTAAAAAGAGAATATTCTATAAAATAGTTAATTCTATTTTAACATATATATATAAAATAAAATAAATTAGGTTCATATTCATAGTCAAAGAGTAATCCTCATAAAATATTTAGTTAATAGTTATTAAGGGTAAAATTAGTATATTAGTTTAAAAATAAAAAAAATAAAAATAAAATAAATAAAATAAAATATTAAATTTTAATTAAAAAAATATAAATAATAATAATTTAATTTTAATTTAAGAATCAAAGAGCTTGAAAAAAATAAAAATAAAAATCAAAAAATAAGAAAATATTAATTTTAACTTAAGAATCAAAGAGCTTGGAAAAAAAAACACTCGAGGAGAAAACGGTTAGGAGGAGAGGGCTGGGACCCAGCAACTACTGATCTTCCAGCCATCCTCTCTATTGAGATTGTTCGGTCTTTTTTCAATCTCAAGGGCTTCTCTAAATTTCTGGTGATGGAATTGCGACACTTTAGAAATCACACTAGCTTCTTCGATGCAGACATGGTGATTGGTTTTCTTCACATGCTCTGCTAAAGTGGAAGACTTGGTTCTCATATGCTTGAGGTCTGCTGCGTGCTCACTAATCCTTTGGTTAATGGAGTGACCAATCTCACCGATATAGGCTGTCCCACATGAACAAGGAATAATATAAACACTTTCATGTCTTTGGGGTCGATAGGATCCTTCACAGGTCTGAGGGACTTACAAATGGTGTTAAGAGGTCTAAAGGTTGCGGGGACATTGTGCTTCTTAAGGATCCTCGCAATCCTATCCGTGGTCCCTTGAACATACAGAAGATGGACCCCAGAAATTCGATCCTTAGGTTCTCTTCTGGATAACGAATTCTTAGTTGCTTTGAGGAAAGCCTTTTGTCCCAAATGTCTGCTATAACTGTTTTCAACAAAGACATTAAGGAGATGGGACTTCTCCTCCTCGAAGCTCCTTTCATCAGAGATCCTCAAGGCACGAGTCACCAGAGTGTTGAGAACCCCCAACTTCTAGGCAGGGAAATGGTGGGAACTAGCATGAAGATACTGCTCTGTATGAGTTTTCTTACGAAACACTCAGTGGGAGAGGGGACCATCCTTATTCTAAGAGATAAGAATATCAAGGAACTGGAGGCAACCATCGACTTCTTGTTCCTTAGTGAACTTGATGGCCAATGATTGATTATTGAGATGATCGAAGAAGATATCTAACTCATCTTGGCTGTGAGACCAGATGACATTAGTGTCATCCACATATCTCTTCCAAAGCTTGGGTAGGAGACGGGATGAGTTCAGAGCCTTAGATTCAAAATCCTCCATAAAAAGATTTGCAACAACAGGGGATAGGGGTGAGCCCATGGCAACTCCATAGGTTTGCTCAAAGAACTCTCCTTCAAAACTAAAAAAGGTCGAAGTGAGGCAGATCTCAACTAACAGAGCGGTATCAAGATCAGTTAGACGGTTGATCACTTCCATGGCCTCATTTATAGGGATGCAAGTGTAGAGTGAGACAACATCAAAATTGACAAGAATGTCTCCAGAGTCCAGTTTGATGTCCTTGAGCTCCTCAATAAAGGAAGCCGAGTCTTTAACGAAGGACCCTGTATGACCAACTAAGGGTTTAAGCTTCAAGGTAAGGAACTTAGCAAGAAGATAGGTCGAACCTCCAATGGTGTTGACAATGGGCCTAAGGGGAGCTCCTTCCTTATGTTTTTTAGGGAGCCCATAGATTCTAGGGGTGTTCGAATTGCTCTCAATTAGTTTATGGTGCAAGGGACTCACTGAGTTACTTGATTTAATGGCAAGGGCCACAATCCTGGAGATCTTCTTCAACAGGTTTTTGGGAAGCTTCTTATAACTTCCACTGTTATGAAGATGATCTAACATTTTATTGTGGTAGTCTTCCCTGTTAAGAATAACAATAGTGCCACCTTTGTCAGCTTTCAGAACAACAATGTCTTTGTTCTGATTTAAGGATTTTAGTTCTTGAAATTTATCCCTACTAAGGTTGCTCTTGGGAGGCCTAGCCTTCCTAAGGATGACAACACAATCCTACCAAATAGTGTTCTTAATACTATCTGGTAAACCACGAATCCCAAATTCTATGTCACAAATAATGTCATCCACAGGGATTTTCTTAGGGGCCAAGGCAAAGTTAAGACCTTTTCTTAAAACTTTAAAAGCAAGAGGGGAAAAAGAGAAACCAGATAAATTAATAACTTTATTATTAATATGAGAGGAAGGGGGAGGATTCATATCATTTATATGACTCTTCCTGGATTTAGAGTAATTGTTCAAATGTAAGTCAGGTATTTTAAATTTCCTATTATGGTTAATTATTCTCCTATTCCTAGAACAATAATTATTTACTCCCTCCTTATTATTTACAATATTATCAATAATCTGATTTATAATAGCTTTATTATTTATGTTACTAACCAAGGAATAGATCCTATTATTATTATTATAACTATTAATAACATCATTATTATTATTTATAATGTTATTATTATTATTATAATTTATATATTATTATTATAATTTTATATTATTATTATTATATTATAATTAATAAGTTATGATTATTATTAATATTATAATTATATATTATTATTATAATCAAAATTATTAAAACTATTGCAAATATTGTTACCATTATAATTTACAATATTATTATCATAATCGTTATTACGAATAGTATTAAAATTAACATTATTTTTATTAAAATTCCAACTGTGTTCCGCCTCATCTAATACTAAATCATTACGCATATTAACCAAACCACCGAACATACTTGAAGGGTCAATTGAAGAGCCGACCTTATTTGCGCAGGAGCTGTTAGTGTGATAGAGCTCGCAGGAAAATGGATCTGGCTTATGAACGACCACCCGGGTTTAACAACCATACCTTAGGAGGGAGTGCATTGTTTCAATAGAAAAGTTTCATTTCCATCAGCTAAAGCCACAATTTTACATCAGGGGGAAGAAGTAAAGTATAAAGGGAGATGTGTTGATGATACTTCTCTTCCACATCCTTGGGAATAAGTAGTCTATTTCATCAAAAGTTTCATAACTTGCGAAGGGCATTTTGGAGTTGTCTTGAAGTACCACTTTCAACTACTGGCACATTTACGAAACAAGAAACCCATCAATATGCCTTGTTGTATTTGAAAGTCGCTACAACATATTTCTAATGATGTTCATCATTCCAAACATCCAGAGGCCTATGTGACTAATCATAGTCTAATAAATTTCGTAATAATAGATATGCTCCAACAACAAGGAGGAACATGGATGAGGTTGTTGGTTGGTGCAAGAATACTAGTTCAGGAGGAAGTGGAAGAAAGTGAACATGAAAAGAGCAAGAAGAAGGAGCCAAACTAGAAGAGGTAGGACCAAACAAAATAAGTGTCACTCTAGATGAAATTCTTGTGCAAAGGGTTCGGGATGAAACCCCTATGGAAACCTCTCTTTCTGATTCAAAGGTTAAAGATTCCCATCTTAAGAAATGAATATATGTTGAAACACCAGTAGAGATTGATAGTGGGTAGTCTAAAATCTTTCATGAAGGATTCCCTGTAGAAGAAGAACAAGGGAAACCACAAAAAATAAGATTATGGAAAAGCGCATTAGAGAAACCTCTAGGTGGAAAATTTCCAAAAAGGCAAGTTAGAATTACTATTCCACTATCAGACGCTCAACCATCTTAAAATCCCTCCATTATAGAAGAATTGAATAGGTCAGAAGAACAATAGAATGAAAAGAAAGAAGAAAAAATGTAGGTTTTAATCCCATACATAAATCACCTGCATACGAATTCTAAAACACAGAAAGTAAACAATAGCGAGAGCATAACACATAAAACACATATACACAAAGATTTCCCCTCGATGCCAAAACTAGAACTACCAACTTGATTTTCCATTATTGTCCTTTCAATGTTACAATACATATTTATACATGCTGAAGCATCCAATACCATGGACCGAAAACCATCGCGTCCAAAACCATGGACTGAAAACCATCACTTCCAAAACCACGTGCAAAAAATCATGCACAAAACCATAGGTAGGTCCACCCAACCTAATATAGTGTCCAAAAAAAAAATTTCCCAGGACATTGCCCCGAACCCCATAGAGTGGGATTACCTGCACTCCTCAAACCCCCTATGACTCCCCCCCCACTAGCAATCGACACAATGAAGGGGGGGCTTCAACCCCCTTTTAACCCCCCCAGTTAACTGCGTGGGCTAGTTGTGAAAAGAATATAACACAACCCAACAAAAAATTGGGCAAAAGAGACGATATTCCCCCACCTAGTAAGTCTGAACCTATCCTCTGTCTCAACAAATTGATGATTTGAAGAAAGAAATGACATACACACTCTTTGAAACTAGTACAAATGAAAAAATTGTGTGTGGAATGTGTAGGGAGCTTCTTGAGGAAGCTAGAATTGAGAAATCAATGAATACTTTTGTTGGAATGCAAGTTGAAATTAAAATGGAGGATGTATAATTCCTAGCGGCACCATAAGAAACTTTTAATATCACTGTCACACAAGAACTAAAAGCATGTTGATTATACTGCTACTACATAAGAACCAACAATTGAAACAAAGAAACTCAAGGAGGATAAGAGTATTGATACACAAGAACCTACTGATTACACTACTTTTACACAAGAACTAGTAATCGAGGTAGTACAACTGCATGAAATAGGAGAGAAACTGAAAGAGTAAGGAGATATGCAGGAATCTGTTGAATACACCACTGTAACAACAATAAAAACTATGACAGTAACTGAGGCCTTGGATTTGAACTTTTGGCTTGATGAGTTAAGTAAATTGGGGTGATTGTCAATCTCACTATAGGAGGCAACAATCCCTTTGAATGAACATGAGAAATTTTTTCATGACATTAAGAAGGCTTGGGTTGAGGGCTTAATACTCTAGAGACTAAGAAGAAAATAAGATGAAGGAGAAATGAAGAAAGAAAAAATGAAAATAAGGGAGTTGTAGGAGATATTTCATTTGTTTTAGTAAGGATAAAGAACATATATATGATCTAGAATTAAGTTTATTGAGAACCCATCTCCTTCTTACCCTTTGTTCTTACAAGATAAACTTTTTATTTTTAGACTGATAGCCATTAAGGAGCAAAGGCCATACAAAATGACCAATCCCCAAACTTTCCTAGAAACATTTTAGAAAGCCAGTTTTTTGGAACAACACTTGTTGTGTGAACTATACCTACGAGTATGTTTTCTTTGGAGAGAGAAAGTTCAAATTTACACCTTATGTACAAGAAATTCGATTGAGGGATTTGACTTTGTTCAAGCGAAACGAAGTCAGTTTGGAGGCAACCCAAGATACTATAACAACAAATTTGAAGACCAGTTTATTGTATGTTTGAAATGAACTAGGGTCTACCGATGTGGTATTGAGATCATGTAATAAAATTTTGTAGTCTCTTGAAGCACAAAATCAAATGATGGAAATAAGGAACAAAGTTCACTTGATTGGATTAGGTTAAGATGGGAGGCCTGTGACAAAACGCTGAAAAATGAGGACACATATTGCTTTTATAACTTTGTGCCTACACTCTCTAGGAATCCCTAGTATTTGGATCATGTTAGAAAATGTGGATATGGTTGGTTGGGACTTAGATTCAAGTTTCCATTAATTTGGCTTCCTATACCTCAGTATCGATGTTCATATTCAACTTGAGTCATCAGATGTAGGATGGTGGCTATATTTTTTTCTTTCTCAAGGTTATAAAGTCCCCATAGATGATAGAAAAAGAAAATACAATTTTTCTGAGTTGCATTGAAAACACATATCAAAATTTAACTAAAGACGTCTACATGAGGGCATGCAATTTCTTCATTATGGGGGAGACGTTGGGACATGGAATTGACACCTTTTTGTACTTATTTTGGCTATCTTCTCATCATTTTGACCTTAAATATATACCCTGTTACCTTATTCATTATCCTATAACCAATGTATGCTTCTTTTTCATATCACCTTAATATATTAATTTTGCTTGTATTTTGATGTGAGGTTTATTGTTTTAGGAAATTTTATTAACAAAAAAGACAAGTGGGTGTTTTAGGGAAGCTTGGCTTGTTGAAGGTGTTGTTGTGGGGATGTTATGTTATAGTTTTTGTCTTTCCAATTCTCGAGTCAAATATGTGTTGATACTATCGATTTTTCACTGATACTTTGTCTCATGGATCCTCTATTTTTCCAACAATGATGGCAACAGTCAACTTGGGTTATCACGTGCTCAAGTCAACATTTACCACTACACTAGAAAAGTGATTTATTTATTGTTAATATAGCCAATATTGATTGAAACCACTATGAATTCCAGTTATCAATATTTTTCTATTTTCTAAAGACTATTATAATATTTTATATTCATAACAAACTGTTGTAATCTGTTTCTTGGTTTCAGTAATGAGAGAATCAAGAGATTTTCATGTTTTTTTAAGTTTCAAAGATAGATGTATTATAATTTATAAAACTGGAAGCCCTCTACCTCGTCGGGGGTGAGGGGGAGCATCTACATTGTTATATTGGATAGAGCTATGTAAATACAATCATTCCTAATATCAATGCAACTCTTACGATTTGTGGCATCTTACTTATTTATTGATTAGCTCAGGAGTCGTGTGTAGTAGATCCTTGCTAATGAGGAAGGGTCCTCTTCTTTGGTAGGGATTACTGAGTTAGTAAGGTACTATAGATCTATGTTTAGTTGCTCTCAATTTTGATGTATAACTATTTCACTATTACTATTATTCATGTTTCCATCCATTGCAGGTATAAAATGATTGAATTACATAATGGTGGTTTTTGTTAATTATGTACCAACTTATGTTCGTGACCAATCCATGCATGATCATGTGTGGTTTGTATTAATTTTTTTTTACCATTTGGAGGTTCTTATTGATGCATTGTTATGTGGATGTTACATAGTTATTTCTAGTTTGATTGAAGGTGTTATTTTATTGATTTGATATTTGTGTGGATGAGCATTACTTTTCTTCTACAAGGAGTGACTGAATGGTCGAGTGACTTTTGTGAGTATGACAATGATTAATTTTTAGGGTTGAGAGTGATGATTGCAACAACATTTTAAGGATTGATGTCACTAGAGTTAGTTATGCATTGTTCTTGCATACACTTTGCACAATAGTCTTGAAATAAAAGACCTACCCTGGTTGACAATTTATGTGAGTGAGAGTGGTTAATTGATCCTTATTTAAAATACAACTAATCTGACCAACAATTTGGTTCCATTTCCATTTATTTCAAAATATGAAGCAAAATCATCCACTCAAGGGACAATATCCAAGAATAAAGGATCAAACAAAGTTGCTCCAAAAAGTCCACCATCTCTTGAATCGTTTGTGTTGGGTACACACATCAAGGAGGTGGAATTTTATGAACCCTTAGACTTAGAGTCAAGCCCAAGGGCTTATAGTCCATATGTATTAGAAGAGGGATAATATCAAGTGTTATTATAAGGAAAACTAGACACAAATGAATGTAATTTGGAATTGAGTCTAGAAGAATAAACACCTAATCATTACATTATAGATTCAAGTAGTGCTGTGAAACAACTTCTTGATCTTTCTATAGTAGGTAGTGTTGTGAAACACCATTCTAATCACTATGTTTCATAAAGTTTCGCAAAACAACTCAAAAAACCTGAATTATCTAGATCGTATGAGAAACTTGAGCAGCCTTAGCAACTAGTGGGGGATTATTTTCAATTGAAGAGGAAACCTCTTGATTTTAAAACAAAAAAGGAGTAAAACATTGTAGAAGAAATAATTACTACCTTCAAGTTTCCAATTGGAGACATTCAAGGGAAATATCTAATGAAAAATATTCCTCTATTAGACCTTCCACTTTTCAAGGTACTATCAATGAACATCCAGATACATCCCTGTTTGAATTAGATGACCCATGTAGAAGTTATGATTATACCTACAATGCCTAGAAACTAAAATTATTCCCTACCACCCTAAAGGGAGAAACTTTGAGGTGGTTTATGGGATTAGGAGGTTCATCTATTTCCTCATGGGATGATAGGAATAAAATTTTCTTGGATAAGTATTAGGACTACTATAGAACAAGGGATCAAAGGGAAGTGTTAGCTCTGCTATATAACGAGGATTTTCCAAGGTCAGAGGTGAGCTTGATTTGCTTGGTTCTGCTCAAAAGGAAGCTCATAATGGGCATCTTCCCTTTTCCTTCACTCCGCTTATTTTCCTTCACCTCCGTTTCCTTTTCTCTTTCCTCAAAACCTGACATAAACCCCTTTTACTTTAAGCTCCGAGCGCAAAGGCCTAGACCCATCATAAGACCTTAGCCATATGATTTCGTGCCTTTATAAACCTATCACCTTATCTCAGCTATTGATCTTCCCCGCCGATCCAACAGCTCCCATCGTGCCCGATAAAGCAACTTGCGCGCCCTTTTCCCAACCATCCGATCGCCTCCGAAGAGATCCAACGACATTTGCTCTCCCTATGCCCGTAATATGATCAAATGTTAGTGTGTGATGAGAGTGGGTTTTCTCTCTCATCCACCGCTACGTGTCGATCGCTAAGTGGGATTGCATGCCCTCACCCTTTCATCGCTTTATGCCCGAAAGCGGTGTGATCAATACCGTTACCGCTCAACTAAACTGCTCTCGCCCGCTAATGCCCGCGTAACTTCGCCTCCCAATCACCATTCGATCTGTCCATGTAAGATCTAACGGCCCACATTCAACCTGCTCCCACCTCATTTGGCAGACTCCGACGAGCCATCTCTGTTGTCTATTCTTCATATCTGACATTCATTCTTCCCTATCATCTCGACTGTCCATTCACCCATGCACTCCACGTTCTTTTATCACTCCGTTTGTCTGAAGGAAGAAGGTGACCAACCTACCAGTACCAGTAATAGTAAAGCCTCAACAACTACATTTAACAAAAGGCATGGCTAGAGGAGAAAAGGATAGGCATGGCCTTGTAACTGAATTTATTAGTTATGGAACTTCACTGGACGAGCACTCCAATTGCCTAAGAGGACAGCATAGCACCTAAAAGGATCAGATTCACCCACTACAGCAAGCAAACATAGTCAGAGACTCCATCATGTAGTTAAATGCAGTTGGTGGTCAATTATGACCCCCCATACCTAAATGGCTAAGTGCCCTTGTAATGTAAAATCTATAAAGACATAAAAACAAGATGTAATCAAGGTTGATTGATCCAGGTGGATATTGGTGGCCACCTGCCAAGTCCACCTGGACCCCCACCATTGTCTTTCTCAGCATTTTCAGTTTCCTTAATTGTAGCACAACTTACTATTTTTACCAGTTTTTCGGGTCCTGAACTTCTGGAGCCGTTTTGAGGCCCTAAACGACATTTTTGGGGAATCCGGGGGCAACACGGGGCCATGGACCAGTGTTTCCCATTCCAAAAATGATAGTGCTCGAATAGATCTTTCTAATGAGCTATTGTACGCATCAAACGGAGATCGGATGCCAAAGTTATGACCCCGGGAAATTGATGTACCAATTTACCCAAAAACGGGGCCCACAATTTGGCGTTTCATCTTCTAAGGGTCGGCTTTGGAATGTGAAGGGTTTTCCATTGTTTCTCAATAATAAATAGGCCTTCGAGC
>APFE031301203.1:8744-41161 GCA_000404065.3 Pinus taeda
ATAATTTAAATATAAATACAATTTAAATATGGCTAAAATTACTACTATCCTTATTACTATTAATACTCATGATATTGATCCATCGTATTCATGTGGAATATAACCAATCTAAAGAGAAATTAAATTAGACTACATCCATCTTAGTTTGATGTTATATTTAGATACATAACTAGTTATAGAAAATGACATGTTGAATCCATATTTACACATAGATACAATTTAAATATGGCCAATATTACTACTATCCTTATTATTATTAATACATTTCCTCTCTTGGTCATAACTAAATTGTATTTTGAATTTGGTTGGGATTATTATTATTTTATTTGATATTGTTAGGATCCAGGCATTCAAGTTATAATAGTGTGTAATTAACCATTTGCAATTCAATATTATTTATCCTCCAAATAAGTTTTTGAAAGTGTTATTTAATAAAAAGGAAATCGTTTCTTTTCAGTTTTGAAATCGTTCATAATTACATTATGACACCATTAAGTTAAATCATTCATTAGGGAAATTGCATCTTTTCCAAACTCTTGATTCATTTCTGTGTGTTTCAAAATTTTGAGTGATCAATAATAAAAGGCATTTTGGGTTTTTTTCATCTCTTAGGAAAATTTGAAATCTTAGTTTATTTCTACATCCCGATTACATCAAAGTGAAATTGGCTATCTTATGAAAAGAATTATGGTGAAGTTGTGAGTTTTGCATTTTATTTGAACAAACAAAATCAAAGAAACTCTTACTTTCCCTTAATTAGGATTTCATTGAATAATAGATTACAAATTGCATGTTTGATTGCATTATAATTTCTAGTCGAGTCATGATATCACAAGTTTCACTCTCATTACCTATTGAATAAATAACAACTTCATAACATGACCTTAATTAAAATCAATTAGAATTTTACATTTTTTAGGGATTTTAACACCTACAATAGCTTAAGTGTAGGTCTTTCGAATATGGAACTGAGTAAACTTTCCAAAGCTATAGACAAACAACAGAATCTTGAATTAGGGAAAGAAATCCAATTATTTCAGTTTTTCTTTGGGAAGCTCCTCTTATACATGAGTTAAGCACAAGATCATGTTAGATCTGGTGAAGTGAACATACCCACTTCATTGGCTATGATAGAGCGATTTGCATGTATTACAATGGTGCTGAAAGGTACTCGAGGTCACTTGCAAGTAAACCTCCAATTAACCATGTTGAGGAGCTTTAAAGGGGATTGAGCTTTGTTACTCTTCCCTTGCGTGTACGCTCGATTTACGGTTGTACCCACAGGTAGAATTATTGTAGTTGGTAAACTCAGTGACCATAATCCTAGGGATCTACCTAAGGTGATGGCAGAGGGAAGTTCTTGTTGTACCTGGAACAAACGTTGGCTAGACTCACTTGGAATTTTTGGATGGTAATCTTTGCTCGAGATGGCATAAGCGAAGTTACTTGCGCTATAACGTTTCATTAAGCAGGTTGTTAGTGTAACTAGTTCTAACCACTTATAATTATAAAAATTTTCACTTTGATCTCTGTGATGTTGGATTTCTTCACCAACTAGTAATTATTGATCTTTGTGACAAGTCAGTTTGTATGGTTTGAATTCCTAGGTTTATTAGGATCTGGTACCTTGTTTGTTTGTTCTTTTACTTTTTAGAGGCTTTACGTGTGATTTTGATATTGCGTGAATGATTAATTTTAAAAATTCATCGTGGCTGAATCACTAAGACAGTAACATATAATGCTAGGCCAACCCCCTGAATATATGCCAAGTCAACTAGAAAATATTAAAACTAAACACTCAAATTCAATAGGATTCGGGACTACAGATGAACCTAAAACTTTCGATGTAACAAGAACTGAAGTAAATCAATGAAAAACATCTGCTATGCTAGGACCTGAAGTAAGAAAACATGAATTTGATCCACGTCAAATATTAGAATCACACCTAGAAGTAACCAATCCAAAATTTATTGAACTTATTCAAACATAGTTAGATACTGGAGACAGCTTGGATTCACAATTAACCAAACCAGATATTGAAGAACTTGAGTCTAATGTTTTTGAACTTGAGTCACCTTCAGCTGCTTTAGCCCATACACCTCCGCTTTCACCACGAGTAAAACTTCTTATCATCGATAATTTACCTCCTCATCTTTTTAGTACCCAAGAACTTACCTCTGATGAAGAGGAAGAATTGCCACATACACTAGTTCCTACTGATGATCGGACAGATACTCTGGAACTTCACTTTTTCTAATTTTCGACCTCACCCTTGGTATTTTACGCCCTTGAACTTTTTAGGTCAAGGCATTCCATAATACACTACTCCTTATTCTATTGTACTAGGCCTTGATATGTCAAAGTTGGACTTACGCCATGTCTGCCGTGGTCTCATCATTTTTTCGAATGATTATGTTTCCTCTTAAAGGAGAAATTACAAAAGTGGACCAACTATCTTATTACACGTCGAACCCTAACTCTACTGGTAGCGTTCCCTTTGTTGGAAAATCGATTTTTGCATATGAGGATGTTGGTGTTGGTATTATTAAAGACTCATCTCTTATGGGAATTTTCATGTTCCCTACACCAAATCTTCCTCATAATGTCACCCAGGACAATATGACTACATCAAGCACTTTTGAATCTTCAGATCCTTGGAAAGTGCCTTCAGAGCAGAATTAGCCTTGTATGGCAATCAGGTGCCTCTTAGCCCTTTTGAATTGGCTTATGAGGAAGTTCAATCCTTTTCCAATCCATCACCATATGAAAATGATCGGGTGAATATGATCATCGATGATTATTCTCATTTGTCACATTTAGAACCAATATCAATACCCGATCCTTTTGATAAAGAGTTTATAACTGGTGAAGGCATTATGGAGGTAATGACTTTGGATGAAATGCCATGGGAGCGTTACCATCATCGCTCATCTTTCTTACCCTACCTTGACACAGTCGAGAATAATTTTTCGTCTATGTTTTCACCTGAGATTGTAATCTGAAAGGAATTTTGAAAACATATTGACAAATGTTCCAATAAACATCTCAGTGAAATTAGGAATCACTGATAATATTCATTTAGGTGCTTCTTGTTATTTTGAAGAAATTCAAACATATAAAAACCTATTCCAGGAATTCTGTGACATATTTTCTTGGTGTTACGAAGAAATTCCAGTTATCGATTCCAATATTCTAGTTCATGAAATTAAGACCTATCTGGATGCCGAACATATAAGACAAATATTTCGTCCATTGCATCTGCGAAAAGCTACTGCTATAAAATATGAAGTTGAAAAACTTTTAAAAGTAATATTTATTTACCTTGTTCCTTTGACTGATTGGGTATCAAATATTGTACTAGTTAATAAGAAAGAAGGAATCATTTGAGTATGCATCGATTATAGGGACATTAACAAAGCTTGTCCAAAAGAAAATTACCCAACCTCATATATCGATCAAATTGTTGATGATTGTGCCAGAAATGAGATTTTCTCTTTCATGGATGGATTTTCTGGTTACAACCAAACAAACATACTCCCCACTGATCAACATAAGACTACATTCATCTTCCCATGGGGAACTTTTTCTTATCATAAACTCCCATTTTGCTTGAAGAATGTTGGCACAACTTCTCAAAGAACGATGTCTTACGCGCTTCATGATATCAAACACATTTTCCAGCCCTATCTAGACGACCTACTAGCTCACTCAAAAAAATGGCAAGATCATCCATTGCATTTGAAAGAAATTTTCATTGGATGTAGGCATTGTAATATCCATTTGAATCCGCAAAATTTCATTTTTTGCGTACAATCCAGTGGACTTCTAGGATTTTTTGTTTCAAAAGAAAGCATTCATGTCGATCCTCTTAAGGTAGAGGCAATTCTAAACTTTTCTTCTCCTACTTTTTGTCAACTCCAAAGTTTGTAGGGGAAAGCAAACTTTTTATGTGGATTCATACCTAAATATGTCAAGCTAACCAAAGGTTTTACCCAACTTTTGAAAAAGGGCATTCCTTTCATTTGGGATGAGCTTGCTGGAAAAGATTTTGATGCATTGAAATACACGTTGAACCATGCACTGTTATTTCATCTGCCTGATTATCCTCATGATTACTTTCTATATCTAGCCACGTCAGATGCCACCATTGGCATGGTATTAGTACAGGAATATGAATCTAACAATGAACATGTGATCTATTACCTAAGTTGAAATCTCACTATAACTGAGATCAAGTATGCACATGTGGAGAAATTAGCATTGGCAGTTGTTCAAGTTGTTCAACGTTTTCGTCACTACATACTTTTGCAAAAAATAACATTCATTTCGGACTGCAACCCTATGATGTTTATTCTTACCAAAAAATTTCTCTGGGGGAAATACTCCAAATGGATAGTCATTTCACAGGAATTTGATTTGGAATTCGAAAGATCTAAATCAAAGAAATCATGCGTTTTTACAGAATTATTATGTGACTTTCCCTATACTGACACAGAAATAATGGTAGAAGATTTTGTGGAAGATGAATCTCTCTTTCTAATCAGCACGTATGATCCTTGGTATGGAAATATCATCACATATCTTCAAACCCAAACTTTTAGGCCTGATTTATCTCAAACTAATCGTCATCACATCCACTACCAATATTAGCAATATAAAATTGTTGGTGATACTCTTTATCATCGCAGTGTTGACTCTATCTTCCAACGATTCTTAACTCTTCAGGAGGCTGAAAAAACACTAAATGATTTCCATTATGGAGCATTTGGTGGTCATATGTTTGGGTATTCCACTTACCAAAATATATTGCGTGGTAGCTATTTTTGGCCTTCCAGGTTTAAATATTTCATTATTGTAGTAAAAAAATGCCATAATTACCAAGTTTATGATCGCAATATGTGAGTGCCTACAACTCCTCTTCACCCTATTATAGTTGTTGGTAATTTTTAAAAATGACGCATATATTTTGTCACCTGCAACCCTCACTCAGTTGGGGGGCATGGGTATATTATCCTTGCAGTTGATTACTTTATGAAATGGGCCGGTACGATGAATACATACAAGGATGAAAGTGAAACTACTTCAATTTTCATTTTCAATTATGTGATTACTCGTTTCAGTGTCCCACAAGCCATTGTCACAAACCATGGTAGCCATTTTCACAATTTTATAATGACTGAACTATCTGCACAACTCGGGCTATGCCATGATATCTCTACATCTTATTATCCACAAGAAAATGGTCAAGTCGAAATTGTTAAAAAAATTTGTACAAGCATGATTGAAGAGATAGTTGGAATTCATAAAGGAAACTGGCATACCATGCTTTTTTCAGTCTTGTGGGCATACCATACTACTATGAAAACATCTACTTATTTCACTCGCAGCTTAATCCCACCACCTTAAAAGTTTTTCTTCCTGTTTTGCGATGTGGTACTTTAATGAGTAATAAAGGGAGTGATAAGGAACCATTAATGGCTTTATAATAAGGTTAATGGAATTTATGTTAAAAAGTGGCTCGATGTGATACGATATCTTTTCATCTGCGTTTGATTAAAAGATCTTTTCTGGTCACCTTTTTTAGGTTAACTGTATCGTTCACTCTCATTATCATTATTTCTTGTGATTATCCAATTACTTCCATTTTTGCTACATTTCAAGAAAAATCCACAGGGAACATCGTTAGGAACAATGGGGAAGAAGGGAAAGGCAATTGCATCTAAGAAATCAGATATGGTGCCTCTCTTCTCTGAGACCACATGCAGTAAGGAAGGATGAGCTTCAACATGGGAGGCCATGTATAACTTGTTAGAAGAAGAGCACCCAAGGCCACTGGTAACAAAGGACACGGCATATGCTCAGGATTCATCTAATGCCTCCTATTTCGAAACAGCGTGTTCATTCCTGTATCGCATAGCTACGAGACCAAAGATAATCCCATACACGGATATGGTCAAATCAATAATTGATGAGGTGGATGTCATAGACAGAACCTTCAAAAATCATAGACAAGAGGTCATGGGGTCTTTCTCAGCAGACAACCTACGACTAATGTACCAGTTTCCAGAGCTGCAAAAGCTCTACAACAAACAGTTCCTTGAGCATTTTTCCAAGGAAAATGAGGACTTGTCAAACGTCATGCAGACCTGGAAATCAAGCGAAGGCAAGCTGAAATGGGATAACACTAGTATGTACTCCACGACATCCATTTCTCCCCCTCATAGTTTTGCAACAACAATGGTATGTAGGTTGTTAGGTAGACCCGATAGCATCAAGTTTTCCATGGAATGGCTCTCGTTAATATATGCAACAGTAAATGAAAAAATAATGAACTAGGCTCAAATTCTATCAGACAATTTGGCTAGGGCCATTATAGAATATAAAAGGAAAAGAAGTTCTTCCCTAAGTATTTATCCCCCTTTTTTCATGAGTGTTTTTGTTATTGATGCAATCTGTTTTAGTTCTTAGTTTCCCAATATGGGATGGAAGTGAACTATACAGGACATGCTTCCCATCCATACGTACCATAAAATTTTGTATGAATCTCAATTCCACCCCCCTTTTTATAAAATCTATCAAGGGGTTATGCTGCCCATTCATAAAGAAGTGTATAACAGAACCGCCCCTAGATTTTCTAAAGAGGCCAAAGTAGATATCTTGCTAGTAGCCAGATGGTTTGGGGAAGAGACATTCACCTACATCAGAGTGTTTGGGAGCATTACTTCACCGCATGTTCTCTCATATTATGTCCCCTACAAACTCATGGCCAGAGAAATAGCCTACCAAACAACAGGGAAGGCGGATTAAGAAGAGGACTGAAAGAGAAAAAGAAGATCATTTGGCCTACATTTCCATTACAATGTGGTGAATTTGCACTACATGATTATGGACATGCATTAAAAGAAGCAGAGGTCATTAAGTCTCTGGAATTAGCTATAATCCCAAGAAGGAAATACGACCCAAATTTCATTGTTAAGGAATTTACTAGTATGGTAAAAGTAAAGCAATTCGCCCAGGAAGAGGATGACTTTGATAACCTTTTCCTATACGTAGAAACATTTTCACAAGTTTTTCATTTGGCATCGGTACTTTTGACCCAGAAGATGTTAAGGCTTTCCATGTGTATAGGAAAAGGAGATTATTGAAGGTCCCATTGGACCTACTGCAAAATGAACCAATAAGGGAGCCAACTCCCAGTGTAAGCTTGGAAGACAGCTCTACAGAAAACTCTGAAGAAGAAACCCAAGAGAGATCTACGCATGAGTCAGAGTAATCAGAGAAGAAATCTCAAAATGGGGGAGGAAACACAAATAAAGAGTTTGAAAAGGACATAGCTAGAACTATAGAGGAGACAGTCGAGCAAACCTTAGCAAAGAAATAAGAAGAAGTTGCCACTACATCAACTCAGACAGGTAAAACTCCAATTATTGACTTAGAACAAGAATGGGAATAGTTCAACAAAAGCTCCATGCAGATATGAACCCTGAACAAACATCTAAAATGCAAACTCCTAAGAAAAACCAACATAATTCAAATCCAGACACAGCAGGGGAAGAAGTTACGGGCACTCAAGACATTGAGATCATTCATGCTACTCCTACTTCAGAAATTGCTTTAAGAATTGAGGAAATACCTCCACTAGATGTATTCTATAGTCCTACCCACAAAGTTGTAGTCAAGAGACAAAGGAAGAAGAGAAAATTGGACGTTGTATCTATTACGACTCTGAAAAATGAACCAATGGATATCGTATGGAAGGACTCGCCTATTGACCCATCTGAGAATCTCACAAAGTTGTCGCAATTCACAAGAGCCTATGTCACAACAACTATGGAGAAGGCTACAGAGGTCCAAACATTGGTCAAGGAAAAGGAACAAATAATTCTGCTACTAGAAAAACAATTAGCTCAAGAAAAATCTAATTAGTAAGTAGAATTACAAGTAGCCCAGCTCCAAAAGGAATTCGAACATATGAGAATACAACATCAAGCCAGCTTAGTAGAAAGAGATTCAAAGATACAAGCTATAATAGATAAGTTTAAGGATAATCTGCAAATTGACGAATTAATCGAGGAAGAACTCAGCCTTAATTCCCTACTAATGCAGCAGAAGGAAGTACTTTTCCAGAAAATCTCGAAGATAAGTCTTTATTGCGAGACTAGTGATAAGTTAACAAACTAGGTTATTGACATGAGGCTTGAGTACGATGAAATCCATAAAAGGATTTTTCACTTTTTCACCTAGAAAGACTTAGAGGATGGGAGAAAGGATGGCCTACCAAAGCTAGAGGAGTCTCATAAATATATGTTGTTCACAGATTGGATTCTCGGTTGAAACAAGCAGAAAGGGAAGCATCGATAGTAGCGACAGAAACAAACAACATAATAGAATCCATCAATGAAAATATTCATGGAGCCAATATTGTCAAGGAATGTATACCAGGATTTCTTCCGAATTTCAAACAATTAGAGTAGCAATGGAGACAGGCAACGCGGGAAAAGGAGGAGGAAATCAAATAGGTAAATAGGCTAAATTGGGAAGCATACTGGTTGTTTGTAGTAAAACCACACACCCAGTGGATGACCTTGAGGTGTTTAACAACATTTACACAAACGATGGTGTTATCACTAACAAATGCCATATTTGCTGGGCAGTTAAAATCGGTAATCAACCAACTGCTTCAGCTCAAGCCCATGACTGATATTTGTGACCTTAAAGGTCAAGTTCAAAGAAGTTAGTCATTTAATTTAGTTTTTATTTTTATTTTTAGTTTTATTTTGCATAATCTGAGCAAGGTTATTTGAAACCTCCTCAGCTATTTTTTCAATAATCTATTTGAAGACATATAGTTTAGTATTTAAACCCCTCTCATGCATTTGGAGAGGGGTACAGAAATTTAATCAAAAACACTTTTCAAAACATTGCACTTTTGTACTTTTGAGGAGGTTTTGATGAAATGAATGGAAGATGATCTATTTGCAAAATATCCAGCACGCTCTATTGAAATGCACTTTTGTACTCTTGGAATGTGTTGGATTCATTGAATTTGCGTCAATATTGTTGAAGCACATGAGTAGGACTTATCATATATTGTACTTTTATCTTATGATGATATTTTATTTATGTATTAAGCAATACTTTTTCTTTCAATTGTTTTATGTATGAAAGTCTAAATTATAGTTTAGCATTATTGCACTTTTGTATGATGTGAGCTATGATTCTAATTTGAATACATGAATGATTTTATATGTGATACATTTTTCTCAATTGTTTTTCTAACTATTTATCCAAAACAATTATTGTTAAACAATTTAATTTCTTGTCGCAATTGAATGATCTTTATTACCAATTGTTGTAAGACATCATTGCAGATCGCATATTGTATTTAATTCTCGGGTATATTTATAGTTAAATAGTGTTAAAATAGGATATATGTATGTGTTTAGTAGTTAGAATAGAGTACACGTAGCTCGATCATTTTCCTGTTACATCATATGTCACCCCACCAACACTATCAAAATATTTTCTGGGAAACTAGTCCCATTATCTCCAGTCAGAGCCACTACACCAAATGGAAAAGGAGCTTCTTTCAAGGTCTAGATCGGGTGGTTCCCCCCATGTTGTCGCAACGATTTTCGAGGCTTCAACATTTTGGTGCTAGAAGGAGGGCCTAACTATGAATGGAAAGTAAATCCAAATCAGAATGGCATTCTAAGATCAAAATTCCCTCACCATCACCTCCAACTTCTCGGTCACATTCTAAATCCCCAAATCCTCAGCAAGAAGTTGTAAAGAAATCCTTAGAATCCACTACTGAGATCCCAAAAAAATTAGATCAATCTTCTTCTCTAGAAACTCTTGAAGTTCAATCTTTTATCCATAAACTACAGGGGATTTCTTTATCTCAGGAAGAATCTAAGTTATCCCAATCTAGTGTTTCTTCTTGGTTTCCTCCCTCTCAAAGGTTAACTAGATCACAAAGCGAAAAAATTGGGATCCCCCAATTTGAATTCCCTCTACCAAACCGAAGGAGAACTAAGAAAACACACTCTGAAGCTCATAGTGAGGTTCTCTCATCATCACCTGAAACACACTCATTCATTCAATCCACTTCATCACAAAATCAATCATCTACCTGACCACTCCAGATTGTGATTTACACTGGTACTGGAGCATAAGCCTCTTCTACCCAATCACCTTCAACTATTGGAACATCTTCTACACAGATACCCATAATGGCTCAAAGAGCATGGAAAAATACAGGGGCTATGCGAATGGTAGGACCATTACATCCATTGCCCGCCCATCCAGAAAAGTGGTTACCAAAGTTCAAATCTGATAATGGCCTACCAGCTAAAGAACACATAAACAATTTTATATTGTCCATAAATCTCAATGAAGTGGTAGAAGAAGATGTAGTTGTAAGATTATTCCCTTATACCTTACAAGGATTAGTAGGATCATGGTATTTTTCATTACCATCTGGTTCCATTAATAGTTGGGATGCCTTTCAAGAGCAATTCCTAACCAAGTTTGGAGATGACCAATCGATGGCTACTCTTATCAATGATCTCTCCAACTTTAAAGTTGAACCTAGCGAATCGATTAAGGACTTCAAGTCACATTTTAATAAGTTACTTAATAATATCCCAACGACATCCAAGCCTAGTGATGAAGTCCAAAATGAATGGTACATTTCTGCTCTCTCCTCAAACATAGCTATTTTTGTTGATAGGGCTGCCAAACCAACTTTTGGAAGAAAACATGAAAGAACAAATAGTTGTAGAAAAACGCAATTTAGCTTTAGAGAAAAAGAATGCATTAGAAGAATGAAAATCCAAGAAGGTAAATTTTAGGGACGAATCCAAGAAAAAATCACCTAAAGATCCTTTTGATCTTTAAGGTCTACAAAAAGTCCTTAAAACCATGTCCAATGAAATTGTCGACATCAAAAAATAGGTAGTCGAGACTTACTCAAGGAAAGCTTACAGACCTTACAAAAGAAACCCTTCCTCTGATCCTAAGCCTCCAAGCACAATATCAAATGTTGAATTGGATGCCAAGGAGGAAGAAATATCAACAGCTGAAGAAAAAACTGATGACGAAGAAGTAGTTGAATTACAAGGAATGTGGGATTTCATTCTTCCTAATGAAGAAGCACAAAAATCATTACTTGTCACGACTAGGAGTAGAAGCACTGTATATTTTTCACAAACAAATCCAAAACATAAAACATCAATTCTAGCTCCCAAAGACAAAGCAATAGGTAATAAATCTTGCCCCCAAATCCACTCAAACAATTCCTCCTCAATCAAATTCTTCACCTTCATCTAAAACCCTACTAGCCTCTGATAAAATGGAATACAACATCATTGAAGGTATGAAAAATACTAGGGTGAATATTACATTCCATGAGCTTAGCAAGTTAAAACATCAACAAAAGCTATTGCTCAAAGAACTAAAAGCAGTCCCTACTTCTCCTCTTCCCGTTCGTGTAATCTCACAGGCTACTCAAGAAATGGGAAGGCCTCTTACTACCTCATTAGACAAAATTGGTCCAACTGACATTGCTCTAATAGGAGGAAGATCCAAATCCCATACACCTCCATTTCTTTTAACTTTTGAAAATTTCAATAAAAATCTACACAATTGTTTAGTTGATTCTGGAGCTTCATCCAACATTCTACCAAGAACAGTTTGTGTGAAATTGAATGTGGAAACCCAAACATATGCTATTTTTATTGTGCAGTTATATCGATCTTAGTTTGATGTTATATTTAGATACATAACTAGTTATAGAAAATGACATGTTGAATCCGTATTTACATATAGATACAATTTAAATATGGCCAATATTACTACTATCCTTATTATTATTAATACATTTTCTCTCTTGGTCATAACTAAATTGTATTTTGAATTTGGTTGGGATTATTATTATTCTATTTGATATTGTTAGGATCTAGGCATTCAAGTTATAATAGTGTGTAATTAACCATTTGCAATTCAATATTATTTATCCTCCAAATATGTTTTTGAAAGTGTTATTTAATAAAAAGGAAATCATTTCTTTTCAGTTTTGAAATCGTTCATAATTACGTTATGACACCATTAAGTTAAATCATTCATTAGAGAAATTGCATCTTTTCCAAACTCTTGATTCATTTATGTGTGTTTCAAAATTTTGAGTGATCAATAATAAAAGGCATTTGGGTTTGTTTGATCCCTTAGGAAAATTTGAAATCTTAGTTTATTTCTGCATCCGGATTACATCAAAGTGAAATTGGATATCTTATGAAAAGAATTTTGGTGAAGTTGTGAGTTTTGCCTTTTATTTGAACAAAATCAAAGAAACTCTTACTTTCCCTTAATTAGGATTTCATTGAATAATAGATTACAAATTGCATATTTTATTGCGTTAAAATTTCTAGTCGAGTCATGATATCACAAGTTTCACTGTCATTACCTATTGAATAAATAACAACTTAATAACACGACCTTAATTAAAATCAATTAGAATTTTACATTTTTTAGGGATTTTAACACCTATAGTAGCTTAAGTGTAGGTCTTTGGAATAGGGAACTGAGTAAACTTTCCAAAGCTACAGAAAAACAACAGAATCTTGAGTTAGTAAGAGAAATCCAATTATTCTAGTTTTGCTCTGGGAAGCTCTTCTTATACATGAGTTAAGCACAAGATCATGTTAGATCTAGTGAAGTGAACATACCCACTTCATTGGCTATGATAGAGCGATTTGCACGTATTACAATGGTGCTGAAAGGTACTCGGGGTCACTTGCAAGTAAACCTCCAATTAACCATGTTGAGGAGCTTTCAAGGGGATTGAGCTTTGTTACTCTTCCCTTGAGTGTACGCTCGATTTATGGTTGTACCCACAGGTAGAAATATTGTAGTTGGTAAACTCAGTGACCATAATCCTAGGGATCTACCTAAGGTGATGGTAGAGGGAAGTTCTTGTTGTACTTGGAACAGACGTTGGCTAGACTCACTTGGAATTTTTGGACGGTAATCTTTGCTGGAGATGGCATAAGCGAAGTTACTTGCCCTAGATCGTTTCATTAAGTAGGTTGTCAATGTAACTACTTCTAATCACTCATAATTATAATTTTTTTTTCACTTTGATCTCTGCAATGTTGGATTTCATCACCAACTAGTAATTATTGATCTTTGTGACAAGTTAGTTTGTATGGTTTGAATTCCTAGATTTATTAGGATGTGTTACCTTGTTTGTTTTTTTTTTTTACTTTTTAGAGGCTTTACGTGTGATTTTTATATTGCGTGAGTGATTAATTTAAAAAATTCGTTGTGGTTGAATTACTAAGACAATAACGTAGAATGCTAGGCCAACCCCTTGGATATACTCCAAGTCAACTAGAAAATATTAAAACTAAACACTCAAATTCAATAGGATTAAGGACTACAGATGAACCTACAACTTTTGATGTAACAGGAACTGAAGTAAATCAATGAAAAACATCTACTATTCTAGGACCTAAAGTAAGAAAACATGAATTTGATCAACCTCAAATATTAGAATCACACTTAGAAGTAATCGATCCAAAATTTATTGAACTTATTCAAACATAGTCAGATACTGGAGAGAGCTTGGATTCATAATTAACCGAACTAGACATTGAAGAACTTGAGTCTAATGTTTTTGAACCTGAGTCACCTTCAGCTGCTTTAGCCCATACACCTCTGCTTTCACCACGAGTAAAATTTCTTATCAACGATAATTTACCTCCTCATCTTTTTAGTATCGAAGAACTTACCTTTGACGAAGAGGAAGAATCGCCACATACACTAGTTCCTACCAATGATCAAACAGATACTCTGGAACTTCTCTTTTCTAATTTTTAACCTCACCCTTGGTATTTTATGCCCTTGAACTTTTTAGGTCAAGGCATTCCACAATACACTACTCCTTATTCTATTGTACTAGGCTTTGATATGTCTAGAATAACTTCTGGGGAAATGTCATCAGATACTTCTATGTTTTTTAATTCTCCATAATCACTTTTATATGGTGGCCAATCTATTCCTCCTGGATATCAGTCACTTACAGGGACTTATTCAGGAGCTTCTCCTTCAAATCAACCTTCAACTTTGTCAACTAGTTTAACTTATTCTACTATCCAAAGCTAGACATCTGATCAATATATAAATATGATTTCCGACAATGTAGGTAATCCTCAGGTTAACCCAACAGGTGGCTATTAACCACTTGGGGGGCAACCATCATATCCTCCTCCTTGAGGAAAACCTTTAGTCACATCTTCCCCTACGACTAGAGGGAAATCTCCTAACAGAAATTATCCAGGTTATGGTTAGATACCTCAAGCCAGTTTAGGTCAACCTGTCATATCTTAACCCATTGTTGGTACTCTGTATCCAAAGATGAAGATAATCTGGAATCCTTCATATAATCAACAACCAATGCTAGTTTCTCCTCGAGTGCCAATTTATCAATGTGTTTACCCTGTTGGATAACCTATTGGACAACCTATTCAAGGTATTCCTATTGAAGTCCAACAACTTGTCTAGGGTAATCCATCAACACCTATTCAACAATCACTCTAGCAATCTGTCCCAAGTTCTCCACAAACTCTGGTTCAATCTATTGTGTAAACGTGTGTTCAAAATCCAATTCTGAGTTCACCATCAACTCTTATCCGAGGAGTATCATAAGTAACTATTCCAATTACTTCTCAAGTAAAGTTGCAGCCAGCTACTAAGACTATTCGTACAACACCTATTTATCAAACTACTCCTACAGTTCATTCTATACCCCAGATACCTGTGGTACAAACTAGTATACCATATACACAAACATCGTTTCAAGGGTATGCTTTTTAAGGTCAACCCCACAATCAATATTTTCAAGGCTAGCCTTTAAAAATCCAACCTTTTCAAAGTCAATTATTCCAAGGTAAACCTTTGTAGAGTCAACCCTTTCAAGGACAATTTATCCAAGTTCAAATGGGTCAGGGTCCTCCTTTCCAGAATCAAACATACCCTGTTCATACTTTTCAAGTACCAATTCAACTACAATTTGGTATGGCTTAGGCTATTCCAGGATATCCTGGGTATCCTCCTCTAGGAATAGGACTCATTCCTCAGGGTTAACAATACCCGCAATAAGTCCCTAACCATCAGATACCATTTATTGTGACTTTGGATTTACTGGATCGATCTCGGTTAACAAATGATCCCATTTTTCTCCCTGTTATGCCCCTATACCAATAGGTGTCATATATCGTGATTGACTTGGTTTAGCTTTGAAATATGTTCATACCTTTACTTGTTGCAAAGGTTTTTCACATTTGTAAAAAAATAAAAAAATAAAAAAATGTAAAGAGGGTATACCCTAGAAAAAGAATCAAAGGGTGAAAAGAATAAAAAAGAGGTCAAAAAATGAAAGAAAATGAACGCCAACAAAAATAAAAGACCAGGAAAGTGTGCAAGTCTAAATGCCACTACTTTTTTACTTTGGTATAATAAAAAATTGTGTGCAACTTGTCACCTATGCCACAATTCATGAATAGTGTAAGCTTGACTAGTTCATGTTTTCAATTTCATGTTTTAGAAATAGAGAATAAAGATCTGACCAAATAGTTTAATCTTGGCAGTTAAGTAGATAGGTAGAGTGAGTAAAAAGAGCTCAACAGTTTAATCTGAGCCCTTGGATGTAATAAGGTTAGATTTAGATAGGTATCTATATGTAAAAGAAAAAAAAGTTTGATAAGGGTTTGCCAATCTAAGTGCACCCTAATAAAGAAGTGAAAATGTTAGGGTAAAGTATGTAGGGTAAGTAGATGATGGTTGCAGAATAAATATGTGGTGAATAATAAGTTTAAATGTTTAAATCTTGTACTTTCATCACTAGGCAAAGGCATGTATCACATGGAAAAGCACTTCAACATTTAAGGTCAAAATAATTAACTTCCCTACCCATTCCCCTAATTGGAAATGCCTAAAGTATTTAAGTCCCTTTCATCAACATTGACCCTCCCATAAGATCACTCATTCCTTTGATAAAACTTTTCCTAAGTAAAATCCTATTTTACTTAGGGAAATTGAAACAAATCTGCATAAAAACCCTTTTGTACACTTTAGACTAAGTAATATGTTATAAGATGAAACACTTTTGGAAAAAATTGGACTTAGCGCTTTCCCATTCACTTTTGTCATATTAACCACTAATGTTTATTATATAATTCCCCTATAAGACAAAAATACTCACGCCAGTATTATATTATTATACAGAACCCCAAATCATTATATATCCCACCCCTTGGTTAAATATAACCATAAAACAAAACCAATAAACAGAATTAATTAACTAATCCGTAGTTAATTAATAGCCCGACCCCACCACCATTTAATGAGGATAAATTACGTCATTCAGACTAATTAATAACTCGATAACCAATCAAATCACCCCCGATATGATTAATTTCTTTAATTTATATCGAGCCCGCCCTCCATATATTCCAGTCACTTCATCTCCCTGACGACCATCCCATCGGAACCCGCAAATCTGACAGTCATCATGGATATCGCATGGACCTCTGTGGTCAACTTTTAGCCTGTGATGGTGAGTGGTTTCATGAATTGTACCATTGCTACGTGTCAAGTAGCATATGGAATCACGTGGTCTCGCCCAAATACCACTTACCCTCCACTAGCAGTGCAATGAAACCCGCTTACCGCCTCCCGCAAAAGACAAAACATCAAGTCACCTCCCCGCTAACGCCACCTGTCCATATCACGAACCTGCCAAAATCTTTGACTTTGCATAAAAACAAAGTTAAAACAGTTTTCCGTCCTTATTCTAAAAGCTCATGCATGCAACCAGAATGTAGAAGTTGACCAGCGCGTACTCCAAACCGTCAGCCACCTTGAAATTTGCAGTTTGACGCCGCTCCAGGCCACCATTTGCACCCAGTGAACTTGCACTCCATTTCCCATCACTTAAATACAGGTATTTACCAGTTTCCTTCCAAAAACCCTATAAATACTTGATTTCCTCTGTGATTACTTTGAAAAACCCAAAATTCATTACAATTCAGTTGCGGAATTTAAAATTGAAGACTCCCAAGACCCTTTGTTTTCACCAACTCTACTTGAAAACCCCATTTTCCTATCTGAATCTAAAAGAACCAGAAATGGAAACCCCCATGGCCCTCAATATACCTCCTATGACTACTCCTCATAGAGATTTGGATTATATGCCCTTAGTAGATAAAGATTTTCAAATAAAAGACCTTGAAACTGATAAAAACTCCTTGAAAGTATTTTGTCAATGCTGGGACAATTACATGAATGGATCTGATACCATAGGACTTTTTGAATCAAATCTCCCAAGGTACATGCTCCCGTTTGTGTGAGTTTCCCCTGACATTATCCATCAATTTCAAGCCAATTATAATATCCACCCTTAGAGCAATAATGTCCCCCAATCAAATTGTTCTCTTCACAATTACTGCAGATTCAATCAATGAAATGCTACAGTTTCAGCCTGGTCAAGACCTCACCCCCATTTCCCTTGGGGAATTACTAGAGAAAGCATCTAAAATGTCCCAGTCTGAACTCAGTCGCCTTTGCTAGACTTTTATGGATAAACAACATCAACCCAAAGATCCTCCTCCCTATGTGCCATCTTTCTTCACAAAGATGGGCAAAAGTATAGTCAATATGATAGCTACAGTCATGGGTTTCAATACTAGTGAGTATGTGGATGAATTGACTCTAGTTTTAATGTCCATTTTTACCCCTGGTCAGCCTCCTACTGTCAAATATAACTATGTTGCTTTCATTACTGAGAAAATCCATGACCAGTTCACGAGGTTAGAAAATGAAAAGGTGTTCAAGTATTCTACAATCATTTATCACCTTTTCCTTTACTATCAGTCTGACAAGTTTCCGTTCTCTGTAAATAAACTTGATACAAAGGGTAATCCTAGATCAGCCATTTTTTGGACATTCATATTCCACTATTCACATACTTGTCCCTATTCATACAATGAATTCATTGACCAATTTGTCCACCCTGTGACCACCATGCCAACAGGAAGTCCTCCTCCTAGGATTAGTGATGAAATCAAGAGAATCCTTCAACTGTCAAAGCAATACAAGATAGGTGATTGGTACTTGTACCAGAATCACACTGAGATCTAAATATATGGTTGTGAACTCCCTCCTTTCAAGCTGCCTAAGTATGTTCCTATGAGATTGTTTGCCCTGGAATATTATAGGCAAATGTTAAACTCTGATCAAATTCATTTCACCAAGGCAAAGAAGAAAGCCTAATTGAGGATTAAAGACCACTTAAGCCCATTTGTGTGCAACAATAGAGAAGCAGGGAAAAGAGCAGAAGAAATCATAGAAACAAAAATGAGACTAAAGAAAAGCTTTGCTTGGAAATATGATCCAAAAGGTTTCATTTGTGATAGGAGAACGAAACATACGCTGACACCATATATCAATCACAGAATCCCTGAGATAGAACAATATGCAAATATGGATGAATGGAGGGAAGGAACTCTATTTGAAATGGATAGTGATCAAGTTGAGGTAGAGAATGTGATGAAAGACTTAAAAAAGAGACTTGACCTAGACTCTTGTGAATAGGTAGCAGTTGAATCTACTCAAAGGCCAACACTAGAGCCTAGTGCCTCTACAGGAGAGACTTCTCAAAGACACACACAGGAAACTAGTGCTCCCCCAGTAGAACCACGATAGGAAAAAGACTAGGAACAAGTAATCCAGCATCAGACCAACCAAAGATGTCAAAGCAACTTGAAATCTCTGAAGAACAAGCTCCACCATAACCTCATCCAGCTCAGGTTAATATGGGAAATCCCTTAGTTGTGCAGACTCCTCTGAATGAGGAAAAGAACTTGAAAAGAGACAGGGAAGTAGCTACCCATACCAGTGGTCCTTCAGACCAGCCTGGTGCTAAGAGGCACAACATAAATCCATATTCAAAGGAAGAATTCTTTGATTAAACAACAGGGAGTTTGAGAAAATAAGGCGGAGACAGTCTACATACTTTCGCAATAGGTGGGACACCTTCCAGTTCACAAAGACAAGAGCTTGAAAGACAACAAAGTGCCGAAGTTTCATCTTTCAAATCTTCATCTGAGAAGATCATAGACATAAAAGGAAAATTCAAGGAGATAAAGACCAAGAATGAGTAGCTAAATGTCCAAACCTATGCTCAATACTTGAAGATGGCCCCTACAAATCAAACTAGATTGATGTCAGCTTATGACATCAAAGAAGGCAAAATGCAGATGAGCTTTCTAAAGCCCACAGTATAGCAGCCCAAGTCATTTGCAGACTACCTCAAGACTGATTTTGAGGTTTTAGCTAAAGATATCCACCCCATAGATCAGATAGAACTGCATAAGAAAACAAGGGAGATGGTTTATTCTACACTGACAAGCAAGGCAACGATGGCACATAGATTGCAAAATTCACTGAACAACACTACTGCCCAATTGCAACTAGAAAATGCCTCCTCAAAGGCAAAGGAAAACATAATTAAATCATTGGAGGAGTTGATTATTGAGTTGGGCCATAACCTAAAGGATATCAAGGCTACAGAGAGCCTAATAAAGAAAAATAATGAAGATATAGCTGCACTGAGAAAGCAGTTGAAATTGCCACCACTCATTCACCCTCAGACTGCTGAAGTGATTGAGAAGAAAAATGAAGAAGAGCTTATGGACTTGGCCCTTAAGGTAACTGAGCAACTAAAAGAGACAGAGCGAGAATTAGAGAAAACACTACAATGCAGGCAGAATGAGTCAACCACATAGCCTCAAAATGTAGTGCCAGTGGTTTCTATAGTATTCCCTTCTACACTGACAACTGCTTTAGCACCAAATGTCCCTTTGGCAACATCTGCAACTATAGAAGTAACAGGTACAGGTACATCATAGGCAGGAACCTCAAATCATAACATAGAAGAGTTGATCAAGTCCATGGAGGAAATGAAGCTCCAAGTCACTGAATTGCAAAAAGTAAAAAAGAAATTCATTACTTTAGAGCAAAATATGATGTATCAAAATTCAATTTTGCCGAAGAGATGAGAAAAAATAAAGGCTTGATCCAAGAGATTAAAACACTGGAAAAAGATCTTATATTTGAAAAACCTTTGACTAATATCAAAAAGATATTATGGACCAATATCATTGATTCAATCAATGATATTTGGTCATCAATTCAAATAATTTTTGAACAAATTGACTTAGTGAAAGTTGCTCTTCAAGAGATTGAAAAAACCAAGGAAGAACTAGGAAGGAAGCTTGAAGAAGCTATCATATTAATAAACTTTATAAATAGTAGAAACAAGCATCAGTTGGGACAATTAAACATTTAGGATAGGACTGCTACCATCCTCGAAATAAAGAAAGTATTAGCCAAAAGGAGTCTAATGCAAAGCCTGAAACGCAAATGTCAAAATATGCAGGAAGACATAGATGATTTCATGGAGAAATTTGACATCTTACAAAGTAAAGGACTTCCAAGTCCTTTAGTCATCAATGACAAGCTAATGTTTCAAAATGATTATGTCAACAAATTACATCAGCAAGGTAACAGTCAGGCTAGTTCATCTGCAGTCAAGGCATTGCCCACAGGGGGAGTTCTCTATGATAGTTTGGAGAGCCTTTTTTACATTGAGCATGAAGTGAAGCACTTATTTCCAGTGCAACCAAATTTTGTAAAATATACAGAAGCAGATGAAATCTATAGAAAACTGACAAGGACAAGAATACCGAGAGATGATTGGTGGACCAGCATGACAGACATCTTATGATTTACCATGGTAAAAAGTGAAGAAAATTGAAGTATTTACCATAGTCAATTTTTGTAAAAAAGGATGAATGATGGTAAAACAGGTAAAAAGTATCAGTCACAGGTAAAAGAGTATCAGTGAAAAGCTAAAATCAATCATCCAGCATAGAATTACAAGCAAGACAACAAGATGCATATTCATAGGACCTCCCTCCAGCTCCTTCAACAAACACAAGGACAAAAAAAGCAGTTCACATTCAGTTTCTACTTTCGAGACCATCTGTCTCTATATTCATGTAAAAAATATTTAGTTTTCCTAGAATGTATCTCTCTTAGTTAGGAGATATTTTGATGTGAATTTTGTATAAGTACTTCCTTATTCGAACTACTGAACATGGATTCTTAGACATTTCTGTAGACAATTTACTTTTGGAATTGAAGTGTTGTTGAACAACTTTTGTATGGCTGGTTGGAACAAAGTAATCAAGCAAAGGAATTTTACAAGATACCGGTGTAAAACGAGAAACAAATAATTATTCTATATCTTGTGTTTTTACAATTTTTTCTGGTTTTATAAATATTCATGTGTTTCATATCTGAATGATAAACGAAAAGTTATATTTCAGAAAGATCTTTCTGCATTCTGTCTTTAAAATCGTTTATTTTCTTAATGTTTTCTTCCAAGCTATTATAGGTAGGGAATTCTTAACTGCTCCCTGCTTTCATAGTTTATCACTGTGACCATTTAACAAAGAATACTTAATTGCTTTTTGTTAATGAGCACCCACTTTCCCTCATCTTGAACTTTGTTGAAGGATTCTTAATTTCCCTTCCTCCCTTTTCAAGACCATTTCACCCTTTTAAGCTATCATTTGTCTTTTGTTTAGCTATCTTGCCCTGTGAAACTCTCCTTTGTTAAATCAACATGATCCAGTTAAGCCATCTTCAGTTGACTCCATAGCCCAATGGCTTGAAATACTTTATTCTATCCATCTGTTCCTGAATTCCACCACCAAACAAAATAAAAACCCCCAAGCTTTCATAACTAGCCTAATATCCCATAAACAAAGTTAAATCATAAAGAGAGAGCCATCTTTGAGTACAGATTGGCTAGATTCTGTACTTAAAAGATCGTTTTGTGGTTATCTCGGACCCCTTTCCTTCTTCTAACAACTTCAACGAAAATTTGAGTGATAACATAGTTGCAGCCATACCGAGGAAGGACAATTCCTTAGTCAAAACAAATCTTTAAGAAAATTTAAACCTTAAATCTAAAAGCATCTTAAAGAAATCATAGAAGTTGTTTTTGATATTCGTTAAGAAAACCAAAAACAAGACCCAAAATTCTGGCTTCAGAAAGGACTCGTTACACTAGAGCTAATCCTGATCCCAATCCACCACAAGTGTTTAAGAACCCCAATCTGATCCCCAGAATTCTTAGAAGACAAGAAAGTTTTGTTGGTCCTTGACCCACATTCAGATCCTCATCTTGTCTTGTTAAGTAGATTTACCTCGAATACCTTTTGGAACCTCTTTGTTTAGGACTTCATCTGATTCTGAATTAGCAGACCTAGTCCAAGACCCAAAGTTCATCCGAGAACTAGAAATCCAAGCAGCCAATTTAGCAATTGATAGACATTTGCAGAACTCACCACAATATGATATTACCATTGAAGGAACCCCTAATCCCTCTGTAATCACTTCTGTTTATGCAAGATCATTATCATTCCCTCATATCTCTCAACCTCAAACCACTCCACATCTGACCATTACCTCCAACTCTCCATCCACAACTCAAACATCCACTATTATTCCAACCCCAACTTTTGTTTCACCATTACCAACAATAATGGCCAACAGATATGCCCCCTTGGTACTACCAGCAAACTTAGGTGCCATGCCCCAGGACTACCAAAGTAAGATCACTACTTTTGATGGCACTGGAACCTATACAGCCCAACAACACACCAAGAAGATGACTGATTATTTTTAAATTTATGAAATAGATACTGCTGATGTGCAAATGAGAATATTCATTCAAAGTTTATCTGGGGAAGTTAGAACCTGGTTCAGAGCCTTAACAACAAATAGTATAGACAGCCTAAGAACTCTCTATTAGAAATTCCTGAACAGGTGGGAGAAAAGGAAAGACCCCCTTCAGATTCTATCTGAATACGAAAACCTAAGAAAAAGACCACAAGAAACTGTGCAGGACTATTGCACTAGATTCAATAGTGTGTATAATGCCATCCCACTAGATCTTAGACCCCCACCTAGTCTAGCCTTAATCAAATTCCAAGATGGATTTGATTTTGATATGGCTTTCCAGCTGAGAGAACGAAACCCCCCTACTTTGGAAGATATGCAAAGCGTAGAAGTCACTGTTGAAACCAACCTGCTATCTAAAAGAGCCAAAGCTAGGAGTGAAAGGAGGATACCATTAAAGGAATAAATCTCACCCTTTGAATAAAAGCTAGATGCCATAATTAAAGGAATGGATAGACTAGGAGACATAGTGGAAGCAATTGAAAGGAAATCTCCTTGGGATAGCCAGCAAGCCAATACAAGGAGAAATCCTAATTTCAGGTAAAATAAAAACCTGAACACTAGAAAGAATGGTCCTGACCAAAAAAATAGACCCCCTTTCCAGGAGAACTATGTGGAAGCTTCCCACTCTGAAGGCCCAGAAGAAGATACTCAAATTAATTTTATGGGGCTTGATGATGAAGGAGAATTTTTCTTATCCCAAGATGATCAAGAGGCCTACATACTTAAACAGTTCCAAACCCAATCAGGGGAATCGTTCGAATTTAGAGAAGGATATGACTCAGCCATCTTTGAGGTGCACAAGCAATACAATCTAAGAAGTAGGAGAATTGATGTCCCTAAAACGAACAAGCAAACGGTTCCAAATCAGCCCAAAAAAGGTAAGACAGTAATCAAACCTGTACAAATTCTTTCTAGATTAAACACTAATCCTTCTAACCCCATAATTGAAGATGTCTCTGATAATCAGCCAAACAATAAACAACCCTCCACTTCCCTTCCTTCCAAGGAAACTATGGAAGAACGTTCAAAGGTTGATCTAGGAGAATCAACAAATCATGATTCTACTCCTAAAAAGGAGAAAAACATAGAAAACACAGAAAATAGAGAGAATACTGCTGCTCAAAATCCAAAGGCCCAAATAGAAAAATCCATTAATCTAGAAACAAAAGTACGTAAGCTAAAAATTTCTGTCCCTTTATTTGAATTAGCTAAACATGATGCCTACCGAACTCAAATCAATAGATCACTGAAAATTACTAGAATTGAAGACTAAGTTAATCTTTTTGATGACTAGCCCAAATTAATCTTTAGCCCATAAGTGAATGGAAAAGCATTGGAAGGAGGAATTCCTCCCTTCTATGTGAGCTCAAACATACATGATAATATTCTTGACAATGCGATGTTTGAATATGGGGCATCTCATAATCTCATGCCTAAGTTTGTAATGGAAAAGCTAGACCTAGACATCACTAGGCCATACAAAGATTTGTTTTCTTTTGATTCTAGTCAGGTGAGATGTTTAGGACTGATAAAAGACTTGTGTGTTTCATTGGTTCAATACCCTGCAAAAACAATTTTAATGGACATAGTGGTAGCAGATATACCACCCAAATATGGCATGTTATTGTCCAGATCCTAGGGTGCTAAGCTTCAAGGATCTCTTCAATTGGATATGTCATATGCCATTATATTGGTTTTTGGACAACCAAAGAAACTATACAGAGAAACATTAATGAAATACATAGTAAGTAGTCAAGATATACCCCAAAATTTCCCCATCTACTCAGTACACTTTGATATGGATTCGTTCATTCTTTACAATGTAGAAACCGGTCCTTCCAATACTTTAGAGGTTTTAGTAGTAGAACCCAAATAAATTGAGAAAGAAAAATCAAGTGTTCATATTCAGGAAATATCAGATAACAAAGAAAAGTCAGATGAAAATGAAAACCTAGATCCCACGATACCCCAGACACAAATTATGAGCATGAAATCCTTTGGCATTTAGAATTTGATGGCTCAGTCAATAAACTAGGAATAGGAGTAGGAGTTTGTGTGTACAATTTAGAAAATGATCATGCTGAAGGCCATGCCTATAGATTAAATTTTAGATGCACCAATAATATGGCAGAATATGAGGCTCTCTTATTGGGTCTTAAACTTGTTAACAAATTAGGAGCAATTAGGGTGTCTGCCATAGGAGATTCAGAATTAATAATTAAAGAGATTAAAGGAACTTACTCAATTAGGGGTCCTAGACTAGGATATTATAGAGGAACATTCATAGAAATTCTCAACACTTCTTTGGAAACCCAGCCTGCAACTATCCCTAGAAAACAAAACATGCAAGCCCACAGTCTGGCCATGTTTTCTAGCACTTGCAAATTACCTTTTCAACCTAATCATCAATATACTGCTGAGGTTAGGCACAGACCAGCCATCCCTGATAATATGAAGAACTGGCAGGTTTTTGATAGTGATAAGCAGATGACTAATTTTTGAACTTTAGATGAAGAGTTTTCTAACATTAACATAGATGTTGATACAATTATTAGTTCTAATCACATAAATGAGGTAGAAATTAACATTTCAGAAGAAAATTCAATAAATATGCTTCATCCCACAAAATTCACACAAAAAGAGATTCAAGACCTGAAACAAATGGACCTAGATGAAATAATTGAAGAAGAAACATAGGTTATCAACCTAAAAGACAATCATTTACCCAAAGGATTGATTCCTCTAGAATATTTGTTTGACTCCAATGACATTCCTAAGAAACCTAAAATGGAGCCATTAAAAGCAAATATCTAAGAGTACAACTTAGGAACACAGGATAATCCAATAATGATAAAATTGTCAAAATCTTTACCTCTTGATCAGAAGCTAAAGTATGTTGAACTTATGAGGGAATTCTAGGATGTCTTTGCCTGGAGTTACGAATATTTGAAGTCATATGACACCTCTATTATTCAGCACACTATACCTCTGAAAGAAAATCAAAAGCCCTTTAAACGGAAACTTAGAAGAATTAATCCTGTGCTATATCCATCAATTGAGAAAGAAACAAACGCATGTATGAAGCAGAGATTATTGCCCCTATTAGATTTTTAGAGTGGGTGTATAACTTGGTACCTACTAGAAAAAAAGCTGGGGAAATAAGGTTCTGTGTTGATCTGAGAAATGTAAATAAGGTCTCTCTTAAAGATAACTATCCTTTACCCAAAATGGATCATATTTTGCAAAGGGTAGTGGGTTCTTCTAGAATTTCACTTTTAGATGGGTTTTCAAGATATAACCGAATCTTGGTTCATCTTGATGACCAAGAGAAAATTGTTTTTACAATACCATGGGGTACTTTCATATACATCAAAATGCCAGTCGGACTAAAAAACTAGGAGCAACCTTCCAAAGAGCAATGGACATTGCCTTTTCCAAAGAAATTCATGATTTTCTTGTTATATATCTAGATGATCTAACTGTTTTTTCCTAAATCAGATCAACAACACTTGGACCATCTCAGGCAAGTCTTTTTAAAATACAGAAAATATGGCATTTCTTTGAATCCAAAGAAGTCCTTGTTCGGTCTGGAGGAGGGTAAACTTTTAGGTCACATTATTTCCAAAGATGGCATTTGAATTGACCCTTCTGGGATCGAAGCTATTTTATAGATACCCCATCCAAGAAGTATTAAAGAACTTCAGGCTTTCCTAGGGAAGATAATTTTTTTAAGAATATTTATTTCTAACTTAGCTGAACTCATTAGATTACTAAATAACATGCTAAAAAGGATTCAAGTATCAAATGGACGGTAGAGGCAAAGCAATCATTTGAAGAAATCAAAATGGCCTTAACCAGAACACCAGTCCTCACAAGTCCACAATCTGATAGAGACTTCATCATTTTTTCTTTTGCATCAGAACACACCATAGCTGTAATTTTATTATAAAAGGATGATCAGGGATGTGAAAAACCTATAGCCTTTTTTAGTAAAGCACTTAGATATGTATCATTAAAATATAAAATAATGGAGAAACAAGCTTTTGCATTGGTAAAAGCTATTAAATATTTCAAAGTCTACATATTATACTCTCATGTAATAGCTTACGTTCCTAATACAGTAGTCAAAGACATCCTAACTCAGGATGGAGTTGACAGTAAAAGAGGAAAATGGATAGCTACCATATTAGAGTATGATATAGAGATAAAACCTACCAAGCTAATAAAAGGTCATGGATTGGCCAAACTCATGGCAGAAACCAATTGTCAAGCCCTAGACATAAATGAGCTGGATAACGAGCAGGAGATGGCGACTCCACAAATCAACCAAGACTTTTCAGATTCACTGTGGTATGCTAATATAATTTATGTTTTAAAATACCCATAGGCTCCTCCAGGGTTATCCAGAACCAAGAATAGGTTTTTGAAAATGAAAGCTTCAAAGTTTTGCATCTTAGATAATACTCTTTTTTGGAAAAATCATGAAGGAATTTTGTTAAATTGTTTATTACAAGATGAAGCTAACAAGGCTTTCCAAGAATTTCATGTAGGAGACTATGGTGGACATTTCTATTGGAAGTCAACTGTAGACAAGATCCTAAGGGCTGGATTCTATTGGCCAACCTTGTTTGCAGATGTGAAAAGATTTGTAACTTCTTGCCATAAATGTCAAATATTTGAAGACAAAATAAAATTGTTACCTTTACCTTTAAAACCCATTTCCACCAAGAAACCTTTTCAACAATGGGGTCTTGACTTCTTGGAGAAATTCATCCACCCTCTTCTAGCCAACACAAATGGATACTCACTGCCACTGACTATTTTACTAAATGGATAGAAGCCATTCTCTCCAGACAAGCCAATGACACTGTGATCACAGGTTTCCTAGAGACCAATATTTTGTCCAGATTTGGTTGTCCCACAAAATCATTACTGATAATACTGCAGCCTTCAATTCAAAGAAAATGATTAATTTCTGTAACAAGTATCACATTACACTGGGCCATTCCACAACCTACTACCCTCAAGAGAATGGACTGGCAGAATCTTCCAACAAGAGTCTAATTAATATCATCAAAAAACTGTTGGAATAAAATAAGAAAACTTGGAACAAAAAATTGATCAATGCTTTGTGGCAAGATAGGCTTACAACCAAAAAATCCATTCAAACCAGTCCCCGTGAGTTAGTATATGGCATGAAGGTTATTTTGCCTTCATCATTAGGGGTTCTTGTCATGAAAATACTCCAAGAAGCTCAAGTGGAACCTAATGATATTCAAAGAAGGATAAACTAGACCATCAATTTGTAGCAAACCAGGGAGGAGGTGTACCAAAGATCCCAAGTGTTGTAGGAGAAACTTAAGAAGATATTTAACAGAAGAACCAAGGTAGAAGATTTCTACCTTGGAGATAAAGTGTTAAGATGGGATTCAAGAAGAGAGGACAAGGGGAAACATGGGAAGTTTGACTTTGTGTGGAAAGGACCATACATCATCTATGATTTTAGAGGAAACAATGCATATTTTTTTAAAGAGTTAGATGGTACAGAAGTAGAAGAAGAACCAGTCAATGGTCGGATGTTGAAGCATTACTTTCATCCTAGTTACTAATGTTACCATATTCTTCACAGTACATATTATATCTTTTGTAATGTCATAGTGTTGATTGGATAGTAAGATTTTGGGGTTGAAGCCCAAAGAGAAGGCCTTAAGCTTCAGAAGTATTACTGTCATACATATACATAAAGCAACAGAAAATAGGAAGATTGCAAGGCATAGTCACAGTTATTCAGAGGCCACTAATCTACTATTCTTAACTTTCCACCAAGAAAAACCATCCCCAAGTGGAACCACTGTTATGCCCCTATACCAATAGGTGTCATATATCATGATTGAATTGGTTTAGCTTTGAAATATGTTCATACCTTTACTTGTTGCAAAGGTTTTCCACATTTGTAAAAAAATAAAAAATGTAAAGAGGGTATACCCTAGAAAAAGAATAAAAGGGTGAAAAGAATAAAAAAGAGGTCAAAAAATGAAAGAAAATGAACCCCAACAAAAATAAAAGATCAGGAAAGTGTGCAAGTCTAAATGCCACTACTTTTTTACTTTGGTATAATACAAAATTGTGTGCATCTTGTCATCTATGCCACAATTCATGAATAGTCAAATAATGTAAGCTTGACTAGTTCATGTTTCAATTTCATGTTTTAGAAATAGAGAATAAAGATCTGACCAAACATTTTAATATTGGCAGATAAGTAGATAGGTAGAATGAATAAAAGGAGCTCAACAATTTAATATGAGCCCTTGGATGTAATAAGGTTAGATTTAGATAGGTATTTATATGTAAAAGAAAAGAATGTTTGATAAGGGTTTGCTAGTCTAAGTGCACCCTAATAAAGAAGTGAAAATGCTAGGGTAAAGTAGGTAGGGTAAGTAGATGATAGTTGCAGAATAAATATGGGGTGAATGATAAGTTTAAATGTTTAAATCTTTTACTTTCATCACTAGGAAAAGGCATGTATCACATGGAAAGGCACTTCAACATTTAAAGTCAAAATAATTAACTTCCCTACCCATTGCCCTAAAAATCTTCACTAATTCCCTAAGTACTAAAGGTAATTACCAAATTTAGAGGGGCTCAGAGCATTTCTCTGAATTTTGGAGGGACCAAACCCTCGACTCAATAATTGGAAATACCTAAAGTACTTAAGTCCCTTTTATCAACATTTCCCCCCCATAAGATCACTCATTCCTTTGATAAAACTTTTCCTAAGTAAAATCCTATTTTACTTAGGGAAATTGAAACAAATCTGCATAAAAACCCTTTTGTACACTTTAGCCTATGTAATATGTTATACGATGAAACACTTTTGGAAAACATTGGACTTAGTGCTCTTCCATTCACTTTTGTCATATTAACCACTAATGTTTATTATATAATTCCCCTATAGAACAAAAATAACCACGCCCATATTATATTATTATACAGAACCCCAAATCATTATATATCCCGCCCCTTGGTTAAATATAACCATAAAACAAAGTCAATAAATGGAATTAATTAACTAATCTGTAGTTAATTAAGAACCCGACCCCGCCACCATTTAATGATGATTAATTACGTCATTCAGACTAATTAATAACTCGATAACCAATCGAATCACCCCCGATATGATTAATTTCTTTAATTTATATCAGGTCCGCCCTCCGTATCTCCCAGTCACTTCATCTCCCTGATGACCATCCGATCGGATCCCACAAATCTGATGGTCATCGCGCATATCACACGGACCTCTGTGGTCAACTTTTAGCATGCAATGGTGAGTAGTTTCATGAATTGTACCATTGCTACGTGTCAAGCAGTGTATGGAATCACGCGGTCTCACCCAAATACCACTTACCCTCCATTAGCAGTGCGATGAAACCCGCTTACCACCTCCTACTAAAGACAAAACATCAAGTCTCCTCCGTGCTGACGCCACTTGTCCATATCATGAACCCGCCAAAAGCTTTGAATTTGCATAAAATCAAAGTTAGAATAGTTTTCTATACTTATTTTGAAAACTCATGCATGCAACCAAAATGTAGAAGTCGACCAGCTCGTACTCCAAACCGTCAGCCACCCTGAAATTTGTAGTTTGATGCTACTCCAGTCCACCATTTGCATCCAGTGAACCTGCACTCCATTGCCTGTCACTTAAATACAGGTATTTACCAGTTTCCTTCCAGAAACCCTGTAAATACTTCATTTCCTCTATGATTACTTTGAAAAACCCAAAATTCATTACAATTCAGTTGCGGAATTTAGAATTGAAGACTCCCAAGACCCTCTGTTTTCACCAACTCTACTTGAAAACCCCATTTTCCTACTGAATCCACGAGATCCAAAAAAGGAAACCCCCGTAGCCCTCAATATACCTCCTATCACTACTCCTCATAGAGATTTGGATTATCTGCCCTTAGCAGATAAAGATTTTCAAATAAAATACCTTGAAACTGATAAAAGCTCCTTGAAAGTATTTTGTCAATGCCGAGACAATTACATGAATGGCTCTGATACCATAGGACTTTGGGAATCAAATCTCCCAAGGTACATGCTCCCCTCTGTGCACGTTTTCCCTGACATTATCCATCAATTTCAAGCCAATTATAATCCCACCCTTAGAGAAATAATGTCCCTCAATCAAACTGTTCTCTTCACAATTATTGCAGATTCAATCAATGAAATGCTACAGTTTCAGCGATCAAGACCTCACCCCCATTTCCCTTGGGAAATTACTAGAGAAAGCATCTAAAACGTCTTAGTCTGAACTCATTCACATTTACCAGAATTTTATGGATAAACAACATCAACCTAAAGATCCTCCTCCCTATGTGGCATCTTTCTTCACAGAGACAGGCAAAAATAAAATCAATATGATAGTTTCAATCATGGGTTTCAATAATAGTGAGTATGTGGATGAATTGACTCTAGTTTTAATGTCCATTTTTACCCTTGGTCAGCCTCCTGTTGTCAAATATAACTATGCTGCTTTCATTGCTGAGAAAATCCATGACCAGTTCATGAGGTTAGAAAATGAAAAGGTGTTCAAGTATTCTATAGTCATATATCACCTTTTCCTTTACTATCAGTCTGAAAAATTTCCATTCTCTGTAAATAAACTTGATACAAAGGGTAATCCCAGATTAGTCATTTTTTGGACTTCCATCTTCCACTATTCACATACTTGTCCCTATTCATACAATGAATTCATTGACCAGTTTGTCTACCCTGTGACCACCATGCTGACAGGAAGTTCTCCTCCTAGGATTAGTGATGAAATCAAGAGAATCTTTCAACTGTCAAAGCAGTGCAAGATAGGTGACTGGTACTTGTACCAGAATCACACTGAGATCCGAATCTATGGTTGTGAACTCCCTCGTTTCAAGCTGCCGAAGTATGCTCCTATGAGATTGTTTGCCCTGGAATATTATAGGCAAATGTTAAACTCTGATCAAATTCATTTCACCAAGGCAAAGAAGAAAGCCCAATTGAGGATTAAAGACCACTTAGGCCCATTTGTGTGCAACAATAGAGAAGCAGGTGTTAACACTCACGTTGTCCCTTGGCTCCTTCAGGGATACGGCCGAGGTAACCACAGACCAAGCTTTGGACTGCCGGTCCTAGCCTACCAGCAGTCAGAGAGGGCTCTCTCTTTGGGATTTTAATGATCTTAGGCTAGCTATTGAGTACAAAGGGTTTTTTGTTTAAGTTTGGCGGGATGAATGATCAATTCAGGTAGTGTTTGGCATGCAAAGCGCAAAAGGTTTAGAACATTGGGTATGGAGTCAAGGATGTGGACTGAAGGATGTGTTTTTTTTGGCAAAGAAGGAATACAGAGTAGGATAGCTACACATGGACCAATATTGAAGCTTGAAATGAGATGAAATGGAGGTCAGGGAATGAAAGACAGCTAAGTAATTTCCATTCGTGCTAACAGAAGGAACGTGAATGAATATCCTATAGGAGCAATTAAGAAATTCCTACAACAATATTCA
>APFE031301207.1:12800-40727 GCA_000404065.3 Pinus taeda
AAGGTGAACCTCATGTTGGATATTATCCTTTAAAGTCCCTATGAACACATCAATCCTATGCTCCTCTAGAATATATTTTACCCTTATGTTCAATTTTTGGAAGTCCTCAATGTGCTCTATCATTGAACCTTTTTGTTTGAGATTTATCAATTGGCTAAAAAAGGTGTTTCTTTTTGTATCGTCATAATGTGCTATCATTTCTTCCGTAAAAAATGCCCTAGTGATAATTTGTTTATGAGAGCAAAGCCATCGATACCATACAAACTAATTTGGTTCCAAATATAAATTTGCAATATGTACCTTTTGTGTGTTTTGCAGATTATGGAGATGAAAAGATTGCTCCATCTGTAGTATCCATGTTCCGGGATCCTTGCCATCAAACTTCCTCATATCAATTTTTGGAACATGGTGGGTCTTCAATCCAACATTAGAGTCTATGAAATCATTATTAACATATATTTTGTTCTCATCATGAGTTTCCTTTACTACCCTTTCACCATTAGTGACCATTTCTTATAGCAAGTGATTCAAATTTATCTTCAATTCTTCCATCTTATCGTCCATGCCATTCATCTTAGCATCCATGTCGTCCATCTTAGTTTCCATGCCATCGATCTTAGCTTCCAAGTCATTCATCTTAGCTTCTATGCCTTTCTTTAAACAATCCATCTTAGCTTCTACATCTTTTTTTAAACCATCCATCTTATTTTCTGTTACCTTTTGTGCGAGTGAAATTTGTTGCACTTGGTTTCATAATATTGATATATCATGTTGCATTTCTTCCTCTTCTTCATGAGTCATGCTAGAGATTTTAGGTTGCTTAATAAGTGTTTCCATTTTCTTTCTCCGGGTCATCAATTACCAATAATAATGCTTCACTATGCCCTTTGAATTCCTTCAAACTAATTTTTCAAACCAGCTTATGCAAAAAGTTTAAAAAATACACACCTTTTTTTCACTTGTAGGAGCTCGATATTGAATCTAATGTACCTTTATAATTTTGGATCTCCCAGTTCTGAAATTGTGACCTGTAGGAGCCCTCTATGTCATCTTTACAATGCCACCAGTCTGATCAAAATTGGATTCTCCAAGGAAGAGTTATGCCAAATCTCCCATGGTGACCTAATTATAGACTAGTTTAGTAGAGTGAAATTGTACGATGTGCCATGTGTCACTGTTTCGACCTTAGTACTGGAAATTGATACCCAGAAAACTAGAGGCTGTCATATTTCTGAAACTTCTTATGAGATTTCAATCTGATGCTCCAAAAAAAACTTATCACAATATTCCCCAGGTCACCTGTTTGGAATGTAATTTGGGAGTCTGCAAAAACGCTAAATTCCTCTAGTCATATCTCTGCAAATATAGTGAGAAAAGTTCTGAAATTTGGACCCAAAGTTCAGAACTATTTCACCCCAAATGGGTTTTTTTTTTTTTAGCTTCTGAAATGTCGTAGAAAAAAGTTTTAGAAAAAATGGCACGATGACCTGTTTGGAGTAGCAAAACCCTAGAATCCAAATCTCTGATACCAAATGTTATGAAACCAACTCACAAAAAGATAGAAAAGACAGATGAATGCTTAGAAATAAGCCTCTTCGAGGGGGCAACCTCATTTAAATTGCACAAATGAACAATTCTTATATGATTCAAATGACAAAACCTCCTTTCTATATATAGGAGTCTGCGGGTCACAATATAACCAAGCCAGCATAACAATAATAATATAAAGGCACAAAAATAACAATAGAGGGATCCTATGGGGCCCAATAATAACAATATGGGGACAATAGGTGCACAATAATAACAATAAGGGATACAACGACAATAGTAATGGGGGGATCACTAATATTATAGGGACCTAACAGAAGGAATAATATATTTATATATATTAATATAAAATAATAAAAATTGCAGCAATAAAGGGTATGTGATAACTATGAAATGACTAGTAAGGAATAACACCAGTATAGGTAATTCGTCTCTGCTCATATTTTTCAAATTTTTTATCTTAATTAGTTCAATAGTTTGTGTGTTGATTATTAATAGAATAATTGTGTTGGAAATTCTTCTACCAAAGAGGCCTCCTAAAATTGATGTGGCAATCGAAGGTGACAAGGAAATGATGAGCTTAAGAGGAAGCATGATGTTGAGAGTCAATCTCATATGGGGAAGTATGCTATCACAATCAGAAAGTGGAAATATTGAATTGTAGAACCATAGTCATTAATTTTCAATTAAGGTCCACATCATCAGGGCTTCAAGTTAACACCATTAAATTACTATAGTTTGAATATCTATATGGGGAAACTTGATGGTAACGATCTTGTAACATGGATATTTCAAATGGAGAAATAATTTGATATGTACCATGTTTTAAGAACAATACCAATATGTATTGTGTCAATGGATTTGTGAATCAAAATGGATTTTATTATATCTCCATCCATTTTTATAGAGGAGTGGATAACACATTATGGGGATATTAAGAGGCATCCATTCTTCATTCAATTGGAAAAATATTCAACAAAACGTTCTAGTTACAAAGCACATTGAATAGTACCAAAATTCAAGTCTCAGAGGAAAGAATATTTCAAAGGATAAATTGTTGGACCCATTTATGGTAACTTTAATGAAAAGAATTGAACATGAGGTGTGTCTCCTTAAACCTAAATATCTAGAGCATGATTTTAGTTTGGAAAGGAAATATATAGGTAAAAATATCACAATAATTTCATTGGATTGACAATATCATAACATGTCCATTCATATAGGGGGTTAAAAAAAGAGCAAACTTGCAAAACAATATATTGCATTATATTACAAAGTAGAAAGGTATTTTTATCATATATATGTGTGTGTGTGTATGTATATAGTGATGTTGAGGAGTTCGGGGGGGGGTGGGGGGGGGGGGGGTTGGTATTCATTTCCATGGTAGGGAGTTCAAACTAACTTCGAGCAAAGGGGGCATTCAAACTCTGGAAGTCAAATATCTTGATGGGTCTTCATTTACTTTAGTGACTAGTTATGAGGCATATTTATTTTCATGTTTCCTATATTTCCAAACAAGGAAGTGCTATTTTAGTTAAACATGAAATTTTTGGGCATTTTCTTTTAGTTTTAGGTCCATATCATGCATTCAAAAATATATCATTCCCCTCTTTAACAATTCAAAACTCCCACATAGATTTATTGTATAATCCCATATCAAGAATCTATGGATGATTGCATAATTGTTTAAGGAGTCTCTTTAAAATAGTACAATATCTCAATAAGTAATCATTCATACTAATTGTTAATGAGGTATGAGTAAGACTCTCAATATTTTGGATGAAAAGGACACTCAAGTCATTTAGACCATCAATGATCATATGTTAAACAAATAGTGTTATGTATTTGATTTATATGCGTTGGAGGAATTCCCACTGGATAGGCATGGGCTCAATTTCCAACAACATTATTACTACCTATCTCATTAATGGAGGATTTGATGGAAATCTATTGGTGGACATAAAACCTAGTCTTAGTGGTGATAACATTTATTTCCTTGAACCCCTTAATATCTTATTGTTAATAATTTATTATAAATTTTCTACTTCATTGAGCTTTGTAGTAGTCCATCTCACAATATCTACTTCTTTAAACTCTATTTTAATAAGATGCGAATAGTTTTTCCTTAAAAACAAGGTTTCGATTTATTCATATCCTTGGTATTTTAGGATATAGAACAACACCTATTAGCTATTTAACCAATATGATAAATTTCAACTAAGGAAACTAATTAAGATTGATAGTGGTTACAAAAGAATGGACGAAGAATTAAATAGAATACACAATATTTGTTGAAACATTCACTATTTGTTATAGGGGAAAACAAATGAGAATAATATCCTAATGTTTTTATAACAAAACAAGAATTTCAATTAAATGAATATGAACAAAAATATAACCTTTAACAGAGGTATTACAACAAACAAACAACTTCATTCATAAATATTTATGTTGAACATAACATTACCAGTGATTTAGGGGAAACCAATTTTCAATTAAACCTATAAAGACATAAAATAACATATATTGTTGTGAATATGAAAACATAATATGAAACTTATAGAGAAGAACTATCACATAAAATAAAAATATGGCAATAAGTGTAAAAATAATTTGTTGAATACAAAATTCAACAATATTCTCATGAGATACAAAAATGGACATTCACTCTGAAAATCCAAACCATTTTTATGAGTTCATTTTGAATATTTATACAAAAATAATACAATAGTGCGTTGTTACAAACCAATATTTTAGGAACAAACTAATTAAAATAGAAATAGTTTTCTATTGGTCAAATAACTTGTGACCACTCATCCTTCCTTTTTTGAATTTCGTCATTGATATTGAGAGAATTCTTGGAGAAAATTGAGTTAACCATTCCTAATCTTGCTCAATTGGATAATTGTATGAGACCATATTTCTATAAGAAATATAGAATTCTATGTAATTTTGATAATTTGGCATAGTCCAAAATAACATCCTTACTCGAGAATGAATATGAAAGTCCTTTAGAAGTGTATCTGGTTACTCCACTTATATCTAAATTTTTGTTGGATTCATCTTTGGTTCTTAATAAATTTCCCTTTGTAATTCAGTGATTTTTTTTTTTTTTTCATTCTAATGCTAGAATGAAGGCATACTCATGTCCCTCAAAACATTAAACCTGGAATCGAACATATCTACCTCCATTATGACTGACCTACATTTGTCGTTTAGTTTTTATACAAAATACATTTTTATTTTGACCTTATTAAATTCCATAATATTGTAGGTTTTGTCTTTAATACCTTATTTTCTCAATTGTTCTTTGCTCCTTGATTTCAAAAATTAATGATCCATCCAACAATATGTGGATTATTTCCTAATTATGCTTAAATATAGTTAATAACCTACACGAAAGTATGAATTAGATGTAATTTTTATCTTGTAACCATTAGGGATTCCCAAATTTTGCAACACTAGTTATTGTATCATCCTTGTTAGAATAGTGCTATAATTAAAGGTAACAGATGACAAAGAGATGGAAATGGTGTTCAGGATGACATAGGTTTTCAAGATCAAACAAAATAAGGATGAAGACTATCTTGAGGAAAGAAGCTACAAAGAATTTGAAAATGGCCTCTTGGATTAGAAGTCATGGCTAGTCAAAGTTGCAGCACTAAAATTCAAACTTACAAGAGTTAAATTGGTAAAGGTGGCATTAGTAGGAGATAAGTTTGGCATGAGACAAAACTTGGTTGAAGGATGGTGGACCTGACAGGTTAAAATTTAGGAAAGTTTAGTGCATGGATTAGGCCGCACTTGTCCCATCAGCTCATAAGAGAAAGTTTCGACAAGGTATGCAAAATGTTAGTGAAACTGCAGAGGCATGTCAAAAAGAGAAGATTTCCCATACCGTTGATTGGCATATCAACAATGGAGGTCCATTCTGACACACCCCCCTCCTCTTCAATACCACTAACAGCTAGCAAGGGGTATGAGAAACCACAAGGGGGTTTCTCAAAGGACAAAGCAATGTGGTAATAGCACAAAGCCTAAATAAATAACAAAGAGAAGAAACAGAAAGCCAGACTATGGGAACATTTTCTCTCTCCAGATACATGGCAACAAACTATTGACTAGATGGTAGAGCCTGTGATAGCTCATCCTACTAGGTGTATCCCAGAAGTTAAAGTCATGCATAGACATTAAGCACTAGGATTTTTTAAGAAGGCTATATGGTAGCATATGAATGATTAATGATGATGTCAACACATGGGTGATGAGTCATGGACACGTGTCATGTAGATTTGAGGTTTTTAGGTACCCGAATGGGCCATTTCTAGATGACATGTGTCAGTGCTCTAGAGGTACCATGTGCCCCTGACGATGACAACATGACATCTTTCTACATGCAGGAACTCAGAAGGTTTTGGTGCCATACACAAAAAAATACCATTAGGCTAATTGGGCATCGAGATCATGTGGTAGTTATTAGAACCAAGTCACCTCAACAACATTGTGATTGGTCCATGGTTACAATAGTAGGACCCACCGGGAACAATTATCCCTCGAAGTCTAAGCCCGAAATAATTTCCAAGGCACAAAGGTAAATGGTCAGGAGGATAGCATTGGGACACATTGGTAAGACATTGCATGGGAAAGTGACCAATGAGAGAAGAGAGGGAGGACCACACTGAACATCTCATCCCAACTCTTATAACTAGGAATATTTCTTATGATTGCAGAGGAGAAGTGTTAGGAAACAGGTGTCATGACACAAAGGAAATATAGAGGGCATAGTGACAACCAATGAAAAGAGCACCAGGTGGCCCACGAGATCGTCATGCCATAAGGTAGACCTCAGAGGTTTGTAAAGAGGCATAAGATTATATCATTGGGATAAATGGGTTGGGAGATATGTTTAAGCACCAAGACATAGTTATATACAACATACATACTAGGAGCATGAGCTTAAGGATTTGAAAGTCTTAAAGACTCAAGAAGGTCATAGCACTTGGTTCGATGAGAAAAAATGATGAATGCATAAGCAGACATGGACTTAAAAGAAAAATTTAGTGAAACAGATAGTTAAGCCATATATTTGGAAGTTTTTTTTATATTTAGAGGCTAGATAAAGTTAAAAATAAAGCTACAGTCACTTCTAAACCCTGTAGTGTGCCAGAATTGCAGAAATTAGTAGTTTAACTCAAAGATTAATCCTAAAATAATAGAGCAGTGAATGTTAAATTGACGAGAAGATTGAGAAGACTGAAATGAACTGGAAAAATGAAAAAAATAAATATTCATGCAAGGATTCAAGTGAAGTTAACTAAAGAACACAAATTGAAAGCTCTGCTAAGGTTTCATTGTGCTAGGGTTACGTTGTGCAAGGGTTCGAACCTGCTACCCACATTTTGCAGTGTTCAGTTTCTTGTTCGCACACATCTTTGCTATTGTACATAATGTCACCTTCTGACTTACCAGTCACATGTCAATCCATCTCGGGGGAGGGGGATTGGCCCCCTCCTTCAAATCTATTTTAACTGGCATCCATCACTCAAATGCAGGTTCCTCAGCAAGCATAAAAAAATAAAGGAAAACAACTTGAATCATTGGCAGTGAGAACCCAATGTAAAACACACTTGAAAGGTCGATGCCTCCCTAAGGCCACAAAAAATACCCAAGTAGTGATCATGAATAATCGCGTAGAGCAATCTAGGCAGCTCATGTAAGAACATGTCATCAATTGAAAAGTGATGGGAATTTGGCCCCAAGAAGCAGACATACTCCCTTGGATCCAACTCAAATGGCAGCCAAAAGGCCCATTTTACATCTACCTCCAATCCAAGGGCCTCTTCTCAATCATCTTTGAAGACCTGGAGGACCACAAGCACATTCTGGACAATGGGCACTATTTTATGAATAATGTTGGCCTCTTTATGTACCATTAGGAACCTTGTTCTGTTATAACCCTGAAAAGGAACAATCCCTTGCAGCTCCCATTTTGGTGAGATTGTATTCTCTACCAGAGAACTTCTGGGAAATAGACATTCTAGAATCAATCGAAAACTTAATCGGTGATTTTTTTCAACTCTCAGAGGTCACTCTGCGTCAAAAGTTCTATTCTTACACCTACATCTGTGTGTACATGAATATATCCTAACCCCTTCCGAAATTTGTAGAAATAGAGTACTAGGATGAAATCTTGTCTCAACCTCTGGAATATGAGTACATTCCCTTCAAATCCAAACTCTTTTACGAGTATGGAAACCTGTTTCTAGAATTCCACCACAAGGTTGTTTCTGCCCCCCAATTCCCTCCCTTGATGGCTTCCTGGAAGTCCCTAGGCGATGTCCTCCTCTTGGAAAATCCCCCTCTTCCCAAGCACCATCAGGCCTAGCTCACAACACGTTGGGCCCTTCTACGTCGACCCCTAGTCATCCCCCGAGCAATCACTTTTCCATATTAGCCTATATGAGCATGAAAGAGCAGCCAATAACACTTGGAGGTTGAGGTTAGTCCAAAAAACCCTAAGAAGAAGCAGCCAAGTGAATGTAAGTCCCCGGATGTGTTACCATCAGGCAAATAAATACAAGAAGTCCTTGTTGGAGTTCTCTATGCCTTGGAGCATGATGTACAACTAAACCAACTCAACTTTGATGAACAGGTAAGGGCTTCCTATCTTTACAGCTGGGCCAAGGATGGATCGACATAATCCCCGAGGACCAGATAAATCAATTCCTCTTAATCTACAAGGAACAGGAGAAACACCATCTCAACAGGATCCCCCCTCCCATATGGCCCTTGCCATTCGAGAAGGTGATGAATCTAGAAGAAGGGTAGAATTCGGATCGAATTCTAAGAAGAAAGGGATGTGACCCACTAGTGAAGTGATTTGAGAAGTTTGGGTGATCTTAGTCAACTCAGGATAACACAACATCCTAATATAGTACTGCCAGTTCTCTATCCCATCCTTTGCTTAATCAATTTAGTCTCGTAGAAACATAAGAGGCCTCAAATCCAAGGGTAAGTGGAGGTACTTGAAAGATCAGATCTAGAAACATAAACTAGATATCATCATACTCTAGGAAATGAAAGTAACATGGGAAGAGCTTAGTGAAATCAGAAGGAAAAGCTGGCCCAGGGAAAAATATATGGGATTCAATGCAAGGGGCTATGCTGGTATGCTCGAAATCCTTTGGGATTTTAGATTTATTTCCTTCCAGAACTAGATTACCTCCCACAATGTCGTTTCGTGTCAGTTTGAATGCATCGACTCTACTGAAAAAGTATGGCTTACCTGTGTTTAAGGCCCAATGTTGCTAGGGGAAAGATGGATTTCTTAAGAAACTTGAGGTATTTGAAATATTTGTGTGGCAGTGTTAGTTGGATTCTAGCGGGGGATTTCAGCTTGAGCAGGGACCTGGGAGAAAAGAATGGAGGAGCCAAAAGGTTGGAGAAAATATCCTTATCTTTCCAAGAGACAATACAAGATCTGGGCGCTGAGGACACATCATTTGTGAATGGAACCTACACATGCAACAATCAGCGGGGAGGTAAGCACCAAATTTCTTCATGACTGGTTTCATTTTCTCATTTCATTGGTCTATTTGTCTGGAGATCAATCTATGAATGACCTCTCATAATCATCCTTTCCAATTCAAGTCATTTTGGTTGGATAGGACGGATTTCATCGGTAAAATTGAAGCATGGTGGATAGAAATTAGAGTCAGGGGCAAGAATTTAATGGAAACTTTGCAATTGAAACTGAAGGAAATAAAAGGAAAAATCAAGGAATGGAATCGCCTAGATTTTGGTAATATACAACAGGAAAAATAAGGTTTGAAAATTCCACACGGTCAATCCAATAACGAATCATTTAGGAATGGTGCTCAAAGGAGCTAGATGCCAAAGAAGGGGAGGTTGTAAATTCCCTTGAACAATGACGAAAGAAGGAGGAAATCCCACGGAGGAAAAAATCTAGGGGTCAATGGCTCAAGGCAAGAGAGCGCAATAAAAATAATTCTATAGAACTATCATACAACATGGATAGTTCAACCAAATATTTTCTCTCAATGGATCTGATGAAAGGAGACTTGTGCAACATGAGGAGATAACAGACGAGCTGATTAGGTATTTTCAAAACTTGTTTATGGAGTCGATCGTAGACATAAACGATTCCATTGATCGCATTAAGAAATTCATATTGAAATTAATATCGAAGGATGAGAATGAGGCCCTCATGTGAAAGGTTTCCTATGTTGAAGTGGAGGAAGTAGTCTGGGCTCTCCCCTCGAGCAAGGCTTCACACCTAGATGGGTTCACTTCTAAGTTATTCAAAGAAAGTTTACACTTCCTCAGTCTGGAAATCCATGCATTGGTAGAGGAATCACGCTTCTCTCAAAATCTCTAGTCGGGGCTCAATGCTACACTTCTCACACTAATCCCAAATAAAGGCACAGCCTTGGATCTTATTGGGTTCTTTCCTATCACCCTCTGTAACGTGATATACAAAATTATCTTAGCTATTTTGGTCTGGCGATTAAACCTCTCCTGAAAGAGATGATCAGGCCAGAGTAGTCAGATTTTCTGGAGGGCCATGAGATAATGGATGACATCCTAGTCATGCACAAGTCCATTCACTACTTATCCACTTAACAATCCCTAGGTATGTTGATTAAATTAGATATACGAAAATATTATGATCGCCTGAATTGTAGTTATCTTTTGTCAATCTTGAAAGATTTTGGATTCTCCTCCTCATGGATTAATTGAGTTAAGTCCATGACTAAAACCCCTTTCTACTTCATTATCATGAATGAGGCTCATTCACACCCCTCTATAGGATATTGGCATCTGAGAAAGGGAGACTCTCTCTTACCCTTCCTTTTCATCATCATAGCAGAAGGCTTGACCAGGCTTATTAAGGAAGCTGTGGAGTCCTAATCTCTTCAAGGTCAAAAAATCTCCTAGGCAGCACCTCCAATCACTCGCCAATAATTTTTTGATTACAACATGTTGTTTGGTAATCCAAACCTAAGGGAAGCTTGAAAATTTGGATCTATTATGGAGGACTTCCAACAAGCATTTGGGACATTGATTAATGGCGACAAATATGATATTTTCCTTTTTGACACTCACGCTTTCATGAAGAGTCACCTCGTTGGATCTCTTTGTTTCAGAGTTGGCTTGGTTCCAATCACTTATCTTGGAGTCCTTTTGGTGGCTAAATTCTTGAAAGTCTCACATTGGAAGGACTTGTTAAGCCATATAAACTGGAAGCTCTCTAGTTGGACCTTTCGAGTCTTAAATTGTCTAGGGTGGTAAGTTCTTCTGAAATTTGTTCTCTAGGCTATCCTGATTTGTGATCTCTCAGCCCTTGTGGCTCCCTGTAGTATATACAATGATCTCATGGTAAAATTTTAGAATTTCCTGTGGTCTGGTCCGCTGATTGATCGAAAATGGTCGCTGGTAGCGTGAAAAAAATCTTGCAAACCAAATGTTTATGGTGACCTTAGACTAAAGGATCAATAAATTTTGTCCCAACCTCTTAGCACTAAAGTCTTGTGGTGGTGGTTGAAAGGCAAACAGGAGACCTGGAAGACAGTGTGGTCGTTTAAATATGGCACGGATGCTTGGAAAGACCCTCTAAAATCTCATATCAACTTGCTGAGTGGATCCTCCATCCGGAATAGGGATAAAGACAACCGGGCACTGATTCAGGACTATGGTTTCTGGGAGATCAGAAATGGAATTAAAGCCATATTTTGGGAGGATGCCTGGTTGCAACACCCTTGACTTAATTTGGAGGACAGTGTGTGTGATATTCAAACCTTTACCACCCATCTGGGCATGGATAAAGTTAGAGAATTTTGGCAAGACTGCAATACACTGACGAAGTGGAGAATTTGGAAGTCTCCAGATCATTGGATAGTGTGGGACCTACCCCTATATTGAGAAGCCCTCACCACGATCTTGCATTAGCATCCTTTTTTGAACAATGGCAAACCAGGCAAGCTTTATTGGGGGAACCTTCCAAAATGTACGTTCTCTCTTAAAGAAACTTATTCGATTCTTTCTACCTCATCTGACTAGGTTCCTGACCCATTATGGAAATGAATCTTGTACTAAAAGTTGTGGCCGAAGATTTCATTTTCTCTTTGGTTCATCGTGCATGGAAATCTCCTTAGGTGGGACAAAATTAGGAAAAAAGGGTTCTGTGGCCCCTCTCGGTGCCCATTCTACACAAGAGAGGAGGAATCAACCGACCACTTACTGAAGTTTTGTTCCAAATATCGTGAGATTTGTGACTAACATGCTTCATTGTTCGGAGTAAGTGATTAGTTAGACAATAGCATCAAGGAATCATTAGAACAATGGTGTTGGATTCTCTTGAAGAAACCCATTGTTAATAGAGCATGGTTCATATCACAAGGATTTGTCCTCTGGAACATTTTAAGACTAGAAAGAGGGAAGTATTCCACTCAGAGAGCATGTAGACTGACAAGGTATGGAAAATGGTGATGAGTGTAGGTTTTAACCCTGTACAAAAATTACCTGCATACGAATTCTAGAACACAGAAAATAAAATATGTGAGAGCATAATACATAAAACACATATACACAGAGATTTTCTCTTGGATCCCAAAATCAAGACTACGATCTTGATTTTTCATTATGTTCCTTTCAATGTTACAATGCATATTTATGCCAAAGCATCCAATACCATGGACCGAAAACCGTTGCATCGAAAACTATGGACAGAAAACCATCGCGTCCAAAACCATGTGTGAAAAATCATGCACAAAACCATAGGTAGGTCCGCCCAACCTAATATAGGGTCCAAAAACAAAATTTTCCAGGGCGCTACTTCAGACCCCATAGAGTGGGGTTACCTACACCCCTTAAACCCCCTGTGACCCCCCCGCTACATAATCAGCGCAATGAATGGGGGGCTCCGACCCCCTTGTAACCCCCCGATTAACTACATGGGCTAGTCATGGAAAGAATATAACACAACCCAACAATGAGAAAATCAAGGAAACTATTTTAATCTCCTGTTGGTCTAATGAGGATTGGAAGGAGATGGACAAGGAAAGGAAGATCTTTCTTGTACTAGATATTAACCTGGTTTCTTCCACCTTTGGGGCTATAGGCCCAAGTTCAATGAAATTTCACTCTCCCAATCCGTTTAGTTGTTGGCCACGAGGCTTCCTCAAATTTGACTTAATGGAGCCTCCAAGGGAAACCCGTGCCTGGCTGGCCTCGTGGGATTACTACGGAATAACAAAGGGAAAGCGGTGAAAGTTTATGTAGCCTCATGAGACAACACTACCAACAACATGGCCAAGTCTTTGGCTTTGGAGAAAGGATTACAAGTTTCAACATAACTGGGGGTAACTAAGTTGTAGGTCACGTGAGATTCCCAAATAGTGATTTCCATGCTACAAAACTTGATAAATGGGTCCCCTATAGACCAAGTGATTAAGAGTACGAAGCTAGAACTTATTCATGAAAATATTCTCTCTAGGCTATCTTCTTTCAAATATGTAATCACCAAGTATGTTGATTGGGAGGGGAAGAAAGTGGCAAACAAGTTACCAAATTGGGGCAGTAATCATCAGGACTAAGAACTCATTAGGGACTGGCCCACACCCCTGTAGGACGAAACTCTTGAGGATATCAGTAGGATTGTGGCCTTGGAAGAGGCCTCCTCAATGGGAGTGAGAAGTGGAGTAGATGGTGTTCCTGAGGGAACACATGGGCATTCATGTTAGGAACATGGCCTCAGGAGAGCGGGCTTGCCTCCCTTCCCTACCATATGACCTTAAGTACAGGAGAGAGTAAATCTCATCGTGTGAGGTTTCATGTCGCCTTGGGTATCGAGGGTGGTGGGGGTGTCCGTTGGGAATTCTGCATATCCGTGAGTATTGGTGTCTATGGTGTGGGAATCGTGGGAAGAAGAGGGAGTTGCATAGGTTCCCTTGTCCAGGCGAGGGGACAAAATTATCATCAACATTTCCTCCCTTGCTTTTGGGTATGTGTAATTTTTAATTTCTGAATTGGGATTTGTCACTATGAGTGTGCAAGGAAAGCAAGGTATGGTTGTCTATCTGGGGTGGTATTATGTTGTTTCTATTTCATCTTGAGCAGTTTCAGTCTGGGTAGGATTCTTTGTTGCTGAGTGTAGTCATTGCAGTGATAATCTCCGGATCTAGTTAGTGGGTCTCGGGAGTGGCCTCTTCAGGGGAGGTGCATATTTCTAGCTCATGGTCGCTGGTTGGTTTGTGTAATATGTGTTCTTGGTGCCATGGGCTGTGGAGGTTCAGCTGGGGCTAGTGGTATCTGCTTCTATGTGGGAAGTTTAGATGGTATTCAACTGGTGGTCCTTTGTTCATTTGAGTGGTATCAGGTAGGCAACGATGTGCCCTTTTACTTGCTCGAACCATTCCTCCACCTAGATGTGACCCATTTCAGGCAGTTATGTTGCGAACACATTGAGGGCTATGCTCAAGATGGTGAGTGGCAGCAGTGGCTGAGTTGAGGGTGGTCAGAGTCGTGGCAGGTCGGGTCACGCGACATCATGGGGTAGATGAGGTGCGTGGTCAGGGCACTTTGGGCATGCAGGGCCTACTACTAGGGGTGGTAGGCATGGGGGCTCAATTTTGGGTCGGGGTGGCCACAGTTCACTTGTCTAACAATGAAGGGGCTTAGCTCATCGTGGTGTTTCTCGACGTCGTGTGTCGACACATCATTGTGGTTGTGGTCAGTGACAAGTTTGTTGTGTTAAGCAATGTTGGGAATAAATTCAGTCAATTTTGTAGTGTCTAGAGACTTCAGAGTGGGTTCGACAAGAGGATAATACTAAATTGATAACAACTTTGAATAAATGCATTACATCTAGTGCCATGTCCGAGAACATGTATTGGTGATCTAGTCAGGCCAGAATTTATTATTAGAGAAGGTTCAGAAGTTGGAGGCCCAGATGGCCGATTTCGAGGAGCATGTCCAATGCTCATTTTTTCCTCCTCCTCCTCCTTGAACAACCCTGGACAACCCAGCCTCCATCACTTCTGATGACTAGCATGGATACAAGTGTTTAATATGTTCTATCTATTTACTGGTGCCTATGGCCTCTTAAGTTATGGACTATATCTCTTAATGGTTTTATGTTTCAATTTGGTATGCTTTCAACAGTCGTAAACAGACCTGGTTGGGGTTAGACTACGTTTTTTTTTTCATTTGATGTACCTCCTTCTTGAACCATGAATAAAATATTGACTTACAAAAAAAAAATGAAGTTAACTAAAAACACAAAATCCAAAAATATCAAGCCACATACCTTATAAGTGGAATTAATTGAGTAATTTTGTGAGGCTTTGTGCATTCATTTTGTGTGAGAAAGTTAGATTGAGGTTAGTTTTTGATGTTGGATTTCGCAGTAATCAAATATTGCTGAAAATGTATTGGTGAGCTCTTGGAGGCAAATTAATTTATTTTTGAGTTGGAATTCATGGTTCTAGTGTGAAAATGGATGAAAACTTAATCATTGATGTCAAGCAAGTTGTATCTTGGATATCATGAGTTGTAGCCCCTTCTAGTAGGTGTTGGTAAATATTTGAGTTGTACTTCCATTCAATTGTAGTTGATAAATAAGGTAGTTGTAGTTTCATGTTCGTTGTAGCTAAAAAAAAATTTAACAACATGTTGTAGCTTTCTCTTTTAAGGAATTGAAGAATAGTTTGTGGAACTTGTGTGTTCCTCGAGTTAACAATATTATTTATTTCCATGCTCATATGAGTTAATTGTTGAAGTTGTTTATGGTGTCCTAATATTGTTATGATTAGAAGAAATTTTAAAATTACTACAATATTGATTCACCCCCCCTCATTATTGTCCTGGATTCAAATAATTGGTATCAGAGCCATGTTACTTCATATCAGCTTAACAACTAGAATAAGTATGAAGGACCATGGCAATCTAGGAAGGAGGATTTACTAATAGGGCACCTATTTTAAATGGAACAAACTATGATTTTTGGAAAGTAGGGATGAAAACCTACATTCAATCACTTGGAGTTGATGTATGAGATTTTGTGGAAGAATAATACCAAAATCCTCGAGCAATAATTACGAAAGATCAAGATATGGAGTTTACATGTAATTCTAAAGCCATGGATGCCTTGCTTGTTGGCCTACCTAAATCAGAACTTGTCAAAGTGATGGATTGTGCATCTGCCAAAGATATATGGAAAAAGATGATTAGATGTTATGAAGTTGACAACAAGGTAAATAAAGCTAAACTTCAATGGTTTTGAATGAAATTCAAGTCTTTGAGGATGCACGATGATGAAAATATTATAAAATATTTTTTAAGAGTTGATGAGGTTGTTTACACTCTAAGAGGCCTTAATGAGAAGCTAGATGAAGCTTTAATATTTCGAAAGGTGTTGAGATATCTTCTTGGGAGATTTAATCCTAATGTTTCATCCATTGAAGAAATGACCAATTTGAACATTCTCACTCTCTACCAATTACTTGGCACCCTTACTTCCTATGAGATGAGAATATCAAATCGCAAGCCCACAATGAAAGAATAAGCCTTCAAAGTAGATTAGAAGCCCAAGGAATAGCTTGATAATTTGTGTTGTGAATTTGATGAAGAAGATTCCAAATTTGTGATGAAGTTCAAGAGAGACTCAAGCAAGTATAAATGTAAGAAACTTTTTAAGTGCTTTACTTGTGTCAAAGTTGGTCACTATGCTTTGAAATTTCCTTAATGAAAGAAGAAGGATTATGCTCCAAGAGAAAAATTCATGAAAGTACAAAAGGAGACGAAGAAGGCTAAGAAGAGGAGTCTCTACATCCAAAAATCCAACTACTCTAAAAGTGAAGTCAACCAATATTCATATGTGGACATAGATGATGAAAGCCCAAAAACATGCATGCTTATGGAGAGATGGTAAGTGCACTTGAAGAAATAGAAAGGTTGAGAAAGACAGATAAATCTAAAAAAGAGTCATTGATCAAATAAATGGCTGAATCTATTGAACCATTTATCTTAAAAATTGAATAAGGTAAGAAGATTCAAGAATCCCTAAGCCAATATTTGAATGAGAAAAATCAAGCTTGTGAAAGGCAAGAACGTGAATTTTTTTTGTTGAAGGAGGAATTAGAATAGATAAAAACTTAGCTAAGATTTAATGAAAATTTTAAAAAAGGGAATGATAATCTAAATGAGTTTTTGGAAGCACAAAGAGTTTCCAAAGATAAAACTAGACTTGGATTTGAGGCTAAATCCAACATAGAAAGAAAATCAAAGAGTAAGAAATCCATCACCTTTGTACCAGTAGTAAAATGGGAGACTGCACAATAGCAAAAAGAAAATATGCAGTCTAAAGATGAGTCAAAGAATATCAGAAACAACAAAAGAATAATTCTATCCAAGAAAATCAAAGAACTCAGGAATCAATCCAACCAACAAATAGAATACAATTTTCCACGTATGCTTATATTTTTCTAGGTTATTGTTTCATCTGCACTAAATATGGCCACAAAGGAACAAATTGTAGAGTGAATATATTTTACAAGTAGCATAGAATAAGAAGAAGAAATCAATAGATTAGATAGAAGAATAGAAGGCCCATGTACAATAGTTATTTTGCGCCTTTCAGCAATTAGTTGTAATGTTTTAAATGTCAAAATTTTGGGCATAAAGCAACTGATTATGGACCTAAGGAAAAAAATGCCTAACCCATTTATTGAGCATATTAGTCAAAGTACCAATGTGTGGAGAGAAAATGAGAAAACACAGGAATGTGATATTGGTTTGTATGCTTAGAATGAAGGCAGTCACTGGTATGTGGTCAATGGTTGTTCCATGCACATTTCAAGAGACATAAGAAAGTTGTTCACATGGAACTAGCTGAAAAGGGTAATGTAACCTTTGGTAACATTGTACCTAATAAAATTGTTGGTAAAGGAGTTGTCAACTTGTCTAAAGGCAAAGGTAAACCAAATAATTTTTCATGTATTGATGGGTTGAAGAAAAATATGCTTAGTGTGTCTCTGATGTGTGATGAAGGCTATGATGTAATTTTTAAAGATAAAAGTTGTTAAATAAAGTCTACACGAAAAGTGAAATAGTGGTTGAAGTTATGGCTACAATCAATAACTTTTACGCTTTAAAAGAGGAAACAAATAGGTATTCCTTATCAATGCTTGATGAGAGTTGGTTGTGGCATATGAGACTTTGGCATCTGAATTTTGATTTGATACTCAAAATGAGAATTATGAATGTTTTCAAGGATTTACCCAGGCTATCAAAACCAGAGAGTATGATTTGAAAATAGTGTCAATTAGGTAACAAAACTCGAGTTCCATTCAAGTCTAAGGAGATCTCATCATAAAATCCACTTCAGCTAGTACACACGGACTTGTGTGGACAATCAAGAACACAATAAACCATAGGTAAATTGTATTTCATTCTTATAATTGATGATTTTAGTAGGATTATGCTGGTTTCTTTTCTTAGAGAGAAATATAAAGGTTTTGATAAGTTCAAGGATTTCAAAGTTATGGATAAAAATGAAAGTAATTGCAAAATCAAGAGCATAACACCTGATAATGGAGGTGAATTTACTAAAAAAGAGTTTGATGAATTTTGCAAGAAGCATGGAACCAAGAGTTAGTTCACTATAGCAAAAGATCGACAACAGAATGGTGTAGTAGAGAGAGAAAACAAATCTATAAAATAGTTAGCCAGAGTTGTGATGGATGAAAAAAAGTTCAATAGAGATTTTGGGCCAAATTCATTCATGCAATAGTGGTGATAGTTAACAAATATTATTTTAGACCAAACTGTGACAAAAATCCCTATGAGATTTTGTATGGAAAATCTAGAGTTGTCAAGTGTTTCAAAGATTTTAGCAACAAGTGTTACATCAAATAAAATTATGACAAGCTTGGTAGGTTTGATGAAAGGGATGATGAAGGATTTTTTCCGAGATATTCTAAAAACAACAAAGGATATAGATGCTACAATGAGAATACCAAGAGGAATATTGATTGTATTGATGTCAAAGTAGATGAATATGTTGATTCTAATGAAAAACAACCAACAAATGCTAGCTCTAATTACCTAGTCACCAATAATGAGGACCATTAGCCACATTCATAGGAAGACAACGAAGAGACTTTCAGTGCTCAAGAGAAAACATCCTTCAAGGTATGTGAAAAAATATCACACAACTTACCAAATTGTTGGTGATTGAAAAACAAATGTTCGTACAATAAGGAAGTGTCTCAATCCCCCTACACAAGCACATGTAGCCTTGTTTTCCATGGAGGAACCAAAGGATTTTTCACAAGCTAGTAAATATCGAAATGGGTTTAAAGTTATACACAAAGAATTGGACCAAATTGAGAAAAATTAGACATGGGAATTTTTTCCAAGATCAACAAACACGAATGCCATTGGCACGAAGTGGTTGTTCAAGAATAAGTTAAATGACCATGGAGAAGTGGTAAAAAGCAAGGAAAAGTTGGTATGCAAAGGTTATGCTCAAATTAAAGTTCTATATTTTGATGGAACTTTTTCTCTAATGCTAGATTAGAGGCAGTAAGAATGTTTTTGGCATATTCTTATTTCAAGAAATTTAAAATATATCAAATGGATGTCAAATCTGATTTTTTAAATGGAGGATTATAGGAAGAAGTTTACATTGAACAACAAAATGGTTTTCAGATCACCTAGAAGAATGATTGTGTTTTGAAGCTTAAGAAGGCCTTGTATGGTCTTAATTAACACCCTTGGGCTTGGTATTCCACATTAGAAAACTACCTACTCAAGTGTGGTTTTAAAGGAGGTGCAACGGACAAAACTTTTTATGTCAAATTTAAGGATGGAAAATGCATAGTGGTGGTTGTTTATGTTGATGATACCATATTTTCTATTCATTAATTTTTGTTAACCTAATAATTTGTAGTAGACATGAAGGCTGAGTTTGAGATGTCTATGTTTGAAGAGATTTCTTGTTTCCTTATATTGTGGATTTCCCCAACTTCCAAAGGTATTTTCATTTCACAAAGCAAGTATCTGAAGGAAGTATTAGAGAAATATGGAATGGAGAAATTCTCTTTGGTGAGCACAACAGTGGTTATAGGTTGCAATCTTAGAAAGAATACTGAATCACCAGAAGTGGACCCAACTTTATATAGATCCATTATTGGCAGCCTATAATATTTGATAGCTTCAAGACTAGACATTATGCAGATTGTTTGTATTGCTTGACAATTTCAAATAGCCCCCAGACAGAGCCATCTTCCAGTAGCCAAGAGGATTCTCAGATATCTCAAAGCTACATGGATTATGGAGTGTGGTATCCAAGAGGTAAATATGTTTTACTAATTGTTTATATTGATGTTTATTGGGTAGGTGATGTAGATGATTGAAAGAGCATTAGTGGTGGTGCATTCTTTCTTGGAGAATGTCTAGTTTCACGGTTGAGAAAGAAGCAAGAATCTATCTCTTTATCTATAGTTGAAGCAAAATATATTGCAACATCTTCTTGTTGCACTCAACTATTTTGGATGAGGGAGACCTTGAAATATGTACAAGTGTATTATCATCAACCTATTCCTATTATTTGTGAAGATATAACTGCCATCAACATGTCCAAGGATCTTGTTTTCCACTCCAATAAAAAACATATTACAATAATGTATTGTTTCTTAAGAGAGAAAGTTGCCAATCACATTGTAAGGCTCGATTAGGTACCTACAAAAGAACAAGTTGTTGATATTTTCACCAAAGCACACCCAAGAGATCAGTTTGGGTACTTAAGGCACATACTAGGAGTAGTTCCTATTGCCTCTCTCTACTAGCTCTTCCTTCAAGAGGAAGAAAGGAGGTTGGTATACATTTCATTAGAGAAAAAATGATAGCTACATGATCAAGAATGGATTCTACAGAAACAACATTGATCCTACCTTATAGAAAAAGGTAAATGAACATGGATAGATCTTGATTGTTTGTTTATATGTGGATGACACGATCTATACAGGTGATCTTGAGTTAGATTAATTTAAAGCATCCATGATGAAATAATTTGAGATGACATATCTTGGTCTCATGAAATATTTTCTTGGCATAGAAGTTGAGCAATTTGAAAAAAGAATTTTTATTTGCCAAAATAAATATGCTATAGATTTGCTGAAAATATTCTCAATGTAGAATTGCAAACCTATACCTACAATAGTTACAACAGATAAAAATTTAAGTAAGGCTAGGAAGGATCAGATGTCAATCCAAATCTATTCAAAAGAATGGTTGGAAGCCTCATGTATCTCACAGGTACAAAACCGTATATTATGAAAGGAGTGAGTTTGATTTCTATATTTATTTATACTCCAAAAGACACACATTAGAGAGTAGAAAAAATAATTTTGAGATACATAACAGGAACTAGAGATTGTGGCATAATCTATGCAAGCACAGAGAAGAAGGATTTGATTCGATATACAAATTGTGATTTTCTAGGTAGTTTGGATGATAGGAAGAGAACTTTTGGTTGTGTTCCATATTGGTTTAGGTGTGACAGCATGGGCATCTAAGAAGAAGCCTATTGTGACATTATCATTAGCAGAAGCAAAATATGTAGTAGCAACATCAAGAACATGTCAAGCAGTGTGGTTAATAAGAGTATTAGATGGACTCAAGCATAAATGACAAGGATCAACAAAAATATATTGTGAAAACACCTCAGTGATTGCACTATCTAATAATAGTTAGTTTCATCACAAGCAAAAGCATATTTATACTAGATATCATTTTATTATAAAACTTGTGAGCAAGGGGAAGTTCACTTAAAGCCTTGTAAATCTAGTGATCAACTGGATGATATATTCTCTAAGACATTAGAAAAAGATGTATTTGAGTTTCATAGAGGAAACCTAGGTGTTGTAATCCTAGCTGAGACATAGACCAACATGCATGTTTCAGTTGTCATGAGTCATGTCCTAGTTTAGTGGTCATAATTAAGGGGGAGTGTCAAAATAGCTAATTACTCTCGCATAAAGAAGTTTGCTAAAACTAGAGAGTCAATTAATTGATTCAAGTTGAGTCAAGTCAAGTTAGGTCATAGTCAAAGTTAGTGTGTGGTTGCATGTCAAGTTATTTTAGGTGAGTCGCTAGTCGAAAAAGGTTTAAATACCCCTCACCGGGTTCATTGTCATCATCAGGTTTGTGTGGTCAATAGAAGAGCCACAATTCATGTGTTTTGTGCGTTAATTTTTTTTTTGACCTCCTCTTCCTTTCTAACAATTGTTGATTCTAGATCCAAAATAAAAATGAGTACACACGGATCTATTTTTCTTCTAGAAGAATTGAACACAATATGGTATTTTTTATATACTCAGGAGTCAGAATTCCAAGCCTTACCTTTACATAGGGATCAAATGTGACGAGAATGATTACATTTGAATGTGAAGAGTTAATATTATTTTAGTTCTTTAATATGGATGAGTGAAAATAATTTGTTCTTTTCACAGGAAAATGGAAATTAATTTAAAATTTTTGCATCTCTTGTATCACATTTCTTATAGTGTTAAGTTGTATAATGTAGATCACCAATAAATAATTTTATCTAGAGGCCAAAAATTCTAAGTAAATTTAAACAAGTAAACATATGTGGTACTATTTCAACAATATTATAGTGTATCGGAATTATAATGGCGGAATTTAATAGATAATTTGTTTATAGTTTAGAAATTATATGGCGGAATTTTTTTTGGATCGTTGACTTATCGTCTATAATTATATGGAGGGAATTTTATAGAACCAAATGTTTTTTTTGTCTCTTTGACCTTATTCCTCAAATTCAACTAGGATGTATCAATCTTAATCACGGATTTAGCACAAATCAAAACATATTTTTAGTACAAAACTTGAAAAAATGTTTGCATCACTAGCAACTTGTTCTGTCTATATATCATTGTTTAAATTGTATTTTTAAATATGTATATAGATATAATACCTTGAAAATCCTCTTGGAAACTTGCATTTGAAATTCCAACATGTCTTTGTTAGATATATATATATAATATATATATATATATATATATATATATATATATATATATATATATATATATATATATAACTAAATGTAAAATAATAAAATTATTTGAAATATTTAACATAAGAATTTTATTTTCAATTTGTTTATATCTTGTAAAGATATATTTTTTTATCTTTTTTAAGTGATATCTATAGTTAACAATTGAAATATTTTATGTAATAGCACTAACATATTTTATTTGTAAAATAAATTATACACAGTAAAATGTTTTTATGTTATTAATATGCTTTTAAATATGTATTAATATTATGTATTTAAATTATTATGTATTGATACTATAATATTATGTAAAAATGTCATTGAAAGAACCCATTGATTGTAGTTCAGGAGTCCACCTCCCGTTCATCCAGGGGACAACAGAAAAAATTGTGAGAATCCTAAAAAAGCATAATATTCCGTTGACCTTTAGACCCCTCAGCACCATTAGAAGCTCCCTAAATTATGTCAAAGACAAGGTGAACTCTATGGATATGAAAGATGTTTATATCATCCCTTGTTCATGTGGAACCTCATACATTGGTGAAACTGGTCATTGTATTAACCAGAGGATTAAGGAACACATTGTTGATATCAAGCACGGGAGAACCAAATCTTCGGCTTTGGCTGAACATGTAGAGAAGAACAAGCATCATATATGCATCAAGGAGGCTAGAGTTATCGCTAAGATTCCTCATTTTCATCATCGTAAGTTTATTGAAGCCATTGAAATTGAGAGGTCTTCCAGTAATATTAATAGGGATGATAGCTGGAAAATTAGTAGATGATGGATTCTTGCCCTCTCTTCTTAGTTTTTTTTTTTTTTTTGTCTTTGTCTAGGCCCTTTGTCCCTTTTTTTCTCTGCAATTATTTATTTTAGGATAATATGAGTATTAGTACTATTAGTAATATGAATATTAATATTATGAGTATAATTAATATTATTATTAGTATTTAGTAATACTAAAATTTAATATCTACTATTAGGTTATATATATATATATAATAGTAGTTTTATAAATTAAATAAATATTATTAAGTAAACCCTAGCCAAATATAGCCGTTTTGATAAACTAATAAAATAATTTATTAATATATATTTAAATAATATTAAAGTAATTACTTTCAAGTATGACCATTTTAGAAATAAGTAAACATTATTAAAACCATAGTCAAATATAGATGTTGAGTTAATAGGTTGATATTATAAATATAATAATATAATTATATATATATATATATATATATATATATATATATATATATATATATATATATATATATATATATATATATATATATATATATATATATATATATATATTAAATAAATAAATAAAGAATTAACAAATTAATTAAATTTAAATATTAAACTTCAAATAATATATTAAACAATTAACAAATTAAATAATATTACTTATTCAAATAATATTAAAGTTTTCCCTTTTCCTCCCTTGGTCAAATTTAGTTGTTTTCTTCTAGCTGTTAGGTTGACCTATCTCCCTATTTAACCTTCTTCCTTTATCTGCTTCTTCATCGTGTCCTGAAGATGAACAACACTTGTTGGTTCAAAATGCATCGACCAAAATATTCAATGTGAGTTATTTTGAAAAATATTTTATACTTTATGATATGGACCACAGAAGCTTCAATTCGAATATCACTACCTTGCATGGGAGGGTCGTTACTATTATGGTTCATACTTTTGAATGAGCACGCTCGCAAGTTTCTAAGATGAAGATAGATCTTGCTTTCTTGAAGAGGTGTAGGGATTCGTCAGTTATTCCTCTCTTTGCTCAAATTAAACATCGCCTTAAAAGTCCAGTACTCATCGAATTTTTCTAAATTCCATTCTTGCCTTAATTTGTTAAGAGATTGCTAGTGTTAGAAGTAAGCTCGATTCGCTTTCTAGAAACCTTCTCTCATTACATTTGGATCTGTGTAACTTGTTGTCCCTAGAGCTTTGGAATAGGATTGAAGCCTGCTCAACATTAAAATCTTGGCGAATGGAGGAGATCTCGATAGAGAAATAATGTGTTAAATTTTCCAAACTATCTAATAGATCCTCTTCCTGTGGAGATTATTCGATCCTATCTGGCTTCTCCTCTAAAAACAGAATCAATAGGGACCAAGTGTCGGCCCTGAACTCCTGGTTTCATGGCAATATTGGTGATTATCGAGCAGTCGCTTCGAGATCCAGTGAGGACGATACGCCGGGTTCTATCGGCCTTCCTGCTAGTGATTTAGTTGGTTTCGTGGTTCATGTTTCCCTCCCCTTCACCTCCTAGAATATTATGGAATAAACAACATCCTTGAACACTGATTCCCATCCCATATCATAAACCTGCCCTTCATTTCCTGTTTTCTCCTCCCGTGAACCTCTACCAAACTCCTTGTGCGATCCTCTCCATATCATTGTTCAATCCTCTATCTCTACTAACCCTTCCCTTCTATCCTCTCATCCCTTCTCCAATCCACATCCCACTGATAAATTGATCCATTCCCCGAACCTGGGCACCTCATGCGATTTAATCTCCCTAAACTCTGACTGCCATACATTCTCAGCTTTCGAATTTGAACTCCATCTCATATCACAATCCTGCCCTTCATTTCTGGTTTTCTCCTCTCGCGAACCTCTGCCAAACTCCTCGTACGATCCTCTCCATATCACTGTTCAATCCTCTATCTCTTCTAACCCTTCCCTCCCATCCTCTCATCCCCTCTCCAACCCGCATCTCTCTGATCCCTTGATCCATTCCCTGGACCTGGCCACCTCCTACAAGAGCTCTGTCAAGGTCTCTCCCTCTTCCCTTTCACATTGTTCATCATCACTTATTCCCTACCATCTGTGTGCTTGTAGTTCTGATCCCTCTTGCAGTTTTTCTTTTCCCTAGTTTCCCTCAATTCCTGCTTTTCTTGATTGGTCATCCATCGCTTCTCTTTATATGAATAGTAATTGTTATAATTCAAATATTTGTAATAACTTTAATATTAATAATTCTAATATGACCAATAATAACAATAATAATAATAATAATAGTTGTATGAATAAAGGATATAATATAAATAATTTTAAATCGATCTGTTTAAATAATAACAATGGAATTAGTAAATTTAACAACAAGAATAATAATAAGAGAACACCCACGTATATATATGATAATAATGATGACGTAAACAATATTAATAACATTAATAAGATTATTATTAATAATAAGAATAATACTAATAATAATTATAATAACAATAATAATAATGATGGTGATTACAATTTTAAAATAATATTAATTGTCCTAACAATAATGTAGTTAATTTATCTAGTTTTTCTTTCCCTCCTCTGGTCTTCAATCTTTTGGAGAGAGGATTGAAATTTTCCCTTCTTCCCAAAAAGATTCTAGTGGTTTATATTATGTGTGACATCGAATTTGGGATATTAAAGATTCTGGTGGCTGATATTAAAGATATTATCTCGCAAGACTGTGTTGTTATTCTTAGAGAATCAAAGGCCCCTAAGAATAACATCAGCAAAGGTGAGTTCAAAGCCCTAAAATCCCTTAATAGGAACCAAGACAACATTATTTTGAAAGCTGACAAAGGTGGGGCTATTATTATCCTTGATAAGGAAGATTATCGGAAGAAGATGTTGGATCATCTGATCAACAATGAAAGCTACAGAAAGCTTGACAAGAATCCCTTGAAAAATATTTCTAAGATGGTCACTCTTGCTATTAAATCTACTAGCATTGTTGGCTCCTTTAGCCATAAGCTGATTGAGAGTAGCCCTATCACTCCTAGGATCTATGGGCTTCCCAAAATCCATAAAGAAGGAGTCCCCATTAGACCCACTATCAACACCATTGGTGGGCCAACCTTCCTTTTAGCCAAGTATTTAGCTATGAATATGAAGCCACTGGTGGGGCGGACGGAGTCCTTTGTCAAAGACTCCTCTTCTTTTGTTAAAGAATTAAAGGATATGAAATTTGAAACAGGTGACAATATTGTCAGTTTTGATGTTGTTTCCCTATACACTAGCATCCCCATTAAGGAATCCCTTGATGTCATCTTTCGTCTTACTGATCCTGACACGGCTAAATTGGTTGAGATCTTCCTCACTTCTACTTTTTTAATTTTTGAAGGTGTGTTTATGAACAAACTTGTGGGGTGGCGATGGGTTCCCCCCTGTCCCCTATCGTTGCTAACCTATTCATGGAAGATTTTGAATCCAAGGCTTTATCCTCAGCTTTATTTAAACCTAATCTTTGGAAAAGGTTTGTTGATGACACCTGCACCATATGGCATCACGGGCCCGATAAATTAGATCTCTTTTTCCAACATCTCAAGAATCAGTCTAATTCCATTAAGTTTATGATGGAGCGTGAATTCAATGGTTGTCTTCCTTTTCTTGATGTCATTTCTAGGAAAGCTGATGGGTATCTCTCCCATGAGGTGTATCGGAAAAACACTCATACTAAGCATTATCTTCATGCCAATTCCCACCAATTCCCTACTCAGAAGATAGGTATTCTTAGCACGTTAGCCACTCATGCTCTATGAATTTATGATGACGACCACTTTTCTAAAGAGAAGTCCCATCTCCTTAATGTTTTTGTCCATAATGGTTATAGTAGGCAACAAAGTGTGAAAGCTTTCCTCATAGTGAGTAAGGGTCCTAAGGTCAAGAACGAACCCATTAATCATAGTTCAGGAGTCCATCTCCCCTTCATCTAGGGGACAACAAACAAAATTTCGAGAATCGTGAAAAAGCTTAATATTCCCTCACCCTTTAGACCCCTCAGCACCATCAGAAGCTCCCTAAATTTTGTGAAAGACAAGGTGAACCCTATGGATATGAAAGGTGTTTATATCATCCCTTGTTCCTATGGAGCCTCATACATTGTAGAAACTGGTCGTTTTATTAACCAGAGGATTAAGGAACACGCTGCTGATATCAAGCATGGGAGAACCAAATCTTCAGCTTTGGCCAAACATGCAAAGAAGACTAAGCATCATATATGCATTGAGGAGGCTAGGGTTATCACTAAGATTCCTCATTTTCATCATCGTAAGTTTAGGGAAGACATTGAAATTGAGAGGTCTTCCAGTAATATTAATAGGGATGACGGCTGGAAAACTAGTAGCTACTGGATTACTGCCCTCTCTTCATAGTTTTTTTTTCTCCGTCTTCATCTAGGCCCTTTGTCCCTTTTTTTTCTCTTGTACTATTTATTTTAGGATAATATGAGTATTAGTATTATTAGTAATATGAATATTAATATTAT
>APFE031301207.1:53058-68058 GCA_000404065.3 Pinus taeda
TTTTCACCATTAGTAAGTATTTCTTGTAGAAAATTTGTCAAATTTGTCTTCAAATCTGCCATGTCTGTCTTCAAATCTTCCATGTCTCTCTTTAAATATGTCTTCAAATCTATCTTCAAATTGTACATCTTAGCTTCCATGCCCTTTATCTTAGATTCCATGCCATTTATATTAGCTTCTGTTAGCTTTTGTGCAAGTGACACTTGTTGCACTTGGTCTTGTAATTTTGATATATCATGTAGCATTTCTTCCTCTTCTCCATTAGTCATGCTAGAGCTTTCAAGTTGCTTACTAGGTGTTTGCATTTTCTTTCCTCGAGGCATCAGTTACCGATAATAATGCTCTACTATGCCCTTTGAATTCCTTCAAAATAAATTTTCAAACCAAGCTTAAGCAAAAATTTAAAAAAATTTACACACCTTTTTTCACTTTGTAGGAGCTCGATATTGCCTCGGATGTATCTCTGTACTTTCAAATCACCTAGCTCTAAAATTGCAACTTGTAGTAGCCCTCTGTGTCCTCTTTCCAATGCCACCAGTCTGATCCAAAATTGGATTCTCCAAGGAAGAGTTATGTGAAATCTTCCACAGTGACCTGATTATAGACTAGTTCAGTAGAGCGAACTTGTATGACATTCCACGAGTCACTGTTTTGACCTTTGGCTCTAAAAAATATATACAAGAAACTACAGTCTATGCTATTTCTGTACCTTCTTACGAAATTTCAATATGATTCTCGGAGAGAAAGTTATGATGATTTTTCCCAGGTCACCTGTTTGGAATGTAATTCAGGAGTCTGCAAAAAGACCAAATTCCTCAAATCATATATCCGTAAATATAGCGCAAAAAGCTCTAAAATTTGGACCCGAGGTTTAGTGCATTTTCCTCTCAAATGGGTTTTTTTTTAGCTTCTGAAATGTCGCAGAAAAAAAGTTATAGCAAAAATGCCACGGTGACCTATTTGGAGCAACAAAACCCTAGAATCCAAAGCTCCGATACCAAATGCTATGAAACCAGCTCAAGAAAAAGATAGAAAAGATAGATCAACGCCTTAGAGTTCAGCCTCTTCGAGGGGGCAAACTCCTTTACATTACATAAATGAACAATTCTTGTATGATTCAAATGACAAAACCTCCTTTGTATATATTAGGAGTCTAAGGAGTCACAATATAAACCCAGCTGACCTAACAATAATAATATAAAGCCACAAAAATAACAATAGAGGGATTTTATGGGGCACAGTAATAACAATATGGTGACAATAGCGGCACAACAATATTAATAAGGGATACAACTACAATAGTAATTGGGTAATCAACTAGTATTATAGGGAACCCAACAATTTACCATTTTAAAGAACATAAAACATTTTTTTTTTAATATTTTAAAAGGGATATAGAGTTTTTTGGTATTAAAAAAGAGCTGGAACCCCAGTTGAAAAGTTCAAAAAAGAAAGAAAAAAACTTATTATAGAAAAACCCTAGTTGAAAGAAGAAAACCCTAGTAGAATTTTTTTTTTAAAAGAACTTAGTCATTTAAAAGAACCTGTGTAGGAAGAAAATGGCTAAAATGACTAATGCTAAGTTTGAGGTGGAGAAATTCATTGGTAAGAATAATTTTGCGTTATGGAAATAGAAGGTACGTGATTTTCTTGTACAACAAGGGTTATACAAAGAATTAAATGAGGTTAGAAAGAAACCCATTAACATGACAAATTTGGATTTGGAGGACTTGGATGTCTGAGCTCTCAATACCAACCTATAAAGTTTTCTTCAACATTTTTGAAAAAACCTCAGCAACAGGATTATGGGGAAAATTGGAAACATTGTATATGACCAAGTATTTATCCAATATAATATATTTGAAGAGGTAGTTGTATAGCCTTCAGATGAAGGAGGGTACTAAAATTGCACAACACTTAAATATATTTAATACACTTATTTTCCAGTTGTCAGATATGGATGTTAAATTTGAAGAAGAAGATAAAGCTATGACCTTTTATGTTCCTTGACTGAGTCTTGGGATCAATATGTGACTTCTATCAATTTGTGCACAACCAAATCATTAGAATTTGATTATGTTGGGGGAGCTCTATTATATGAAGAAGTACGGAGGAATTCTATCATTGGAACTTACACACCAAAATCTATGGTAGCCAGAGGTCGGTCCAAGGAAACAGGAGAGAAAATAAGTTCTTCCAGATCAAAGTCAACAGGAAAGAAGTGTAAATCCAAATATTGGTACTACAACAAAATAGGGCATCTCAAGAAAGATTGTTGGAAAAGAAAAGATTTTGTTGAAAACCCATAGAAGGAAGAAAGTCAAGTTGAGTGATTTATGATTGATGAAGTTTTATCTGCTGAATTAGGTATGATAGATGAAGCTTTTCCTATTTCCAATGTGTCTCATCATTATGAAGATTGGTTGTTAGATTTAGGCACTTCTCATCACATGAGTCCGTACATAAATTGGTTCACTTCATATCAAGCTCTGAATGGTATTTTTTTGTTTATGGGCAGTAATGTATTTTATCAAACTGTTGTTGTGGGAAATTTCAGAATTAAAATGTATGATAACACAATTAGAACATTGATTGATGTTATGAATTTACCTGAGTTGAGAAATAATTTGATTTCTTTGGATGTATTGGACTCAGAAGGTTACAATTTTACAGGTCAAGGCCGAGTGCTAAAATTTTCAAACGATGATCTAGCTTTTATGAAGGAAGAGAAGATTGAAAACCTTTTACAGACTTAAAGGAAGTACTTAGGTCAATGAAGCAGTGACTGTATCTATGATATGGTCACATGAGAAAGATGGGCCTTTAGGTAGTGGTGAATCACAAATTACTTCATAATTTGAAATCATTCAGTTTTAATTTTTGCAAACTTTGTGTATATGGAAAAAAATGTAGAGAGAAATGTAAAGCCAGTACTCATAATAGTAAAGGAATTTTGGACTATATTTATTTTGATATTTGGGGACCATATCCTATAGTATCTTATGGAGGTGCATCTTACCTCGTAACATTTATTGATGATTACTCCATGAAATTCCGGTTCTACATGTTAAAAAGAAAGGCTAATGTATTTAACATTTTTAAACAATTTAAAGCTAAGGTGGAAAAGAAAACAAGAAAAGCTATTAAATATTTAAGAACTGACAATGGAATTGAATTTACTTCCTTAGAATTTGAAAAATATTTCAAATATGAAGGGATTGTTAGACATAAAAATTTTGTCTATACTCCTCTATAAAATGGCATTGCTGAACATATAAACCAAACGCTTGTGGAGGGAGCCAGAAGCATGATCAACAATGCTAACATGCACAAGGGGTTGTGGGTAGAATCAATTTCCACTGCTTGTTATTTGGTAAACTGATCATCTTCAATTTCTATCAATTGTAAGATTCCTTAATAATTTTGGTCAGGTTAGTCTTGTGATTATTCATATTTAAGAATTTTTGGTTGTGATGCCTATGCTCTTATTCCCAAAAAGTAGTGTTCTAAGTTATATCCAAAAGCAAAATTTTATGTCTTTGTTGGATATGATGATGCTTTGAAAGGATATAGGTTGTGGTATCCTTCTTCACGTAAGGTATTCATTAGTAGAGATGTAACATTTGATGAATCTTCTCCTCTAAAATCATATGTTGAAAAAGTTGAACAAGAACATGTATCACCGAATTAAAAAATTTAGTTGGAGATTCAACATTTTTCTAAAGTGAGAAGGAAGAAGAGACTTTTGACGAAAAAAGTGGCGAAGATGTAAATGAAACTATAGATGTTTAGGAACCAATTCAGTAACTAGTCACTCTAAGGAGGTCTACAAGGGAAAGAATAACGCCCAAAAGGTATGAAGATTTTTCTATTGTATTGGTTACTGAAGGTGGGGAAACTTATTTTTATCAAGAAGAAATGGATGATGTAGATAGTGAAAAATGGAAGAAGGTTATGGACAAGGAAATGGATTCCTTAGCCAAGGAAAAAACTTGGATTATGTAGAACTTCCTAAAGAGAGAAGTGTTGTCAGATGCAAATTGTTCTTCAAATTGAAGGGAAATGTTGATGGAAGTATTGAAAGATATAAGGCGATGCTAGTAGAAAAAGGGTGTTCTTGTAGAAATTTCCATTGTAGATCAACAAATTATGCAATAGACTAAAGCAAAATACAAGATCTACTTCTACAATAAACTTTGCAGAAGCTTAATCGAATTTAGCAAGATCAAGAGAACACATATAACTGAGATGAGAAATCAATCACACATAACACAGAAGAAATAACCCAGGGAAAGCCTCAGCCTAAAACCCCAATCTCTGTATTATCATACAAGTGGAAATCTTGTTCAAGTTACAAAAAGAATCAGCTCACAAGCTATCCTGCTCTCTCTGCAATCAAACAATACTGCTCATAGACAGTCAAAGGCTCTCACAACCTTCTCCTCTGCCCTCCAAGCCTCCTATTTCCTTGCGTAGTTTTTCCTGAGGTCCAGTGCTTCCACTTGTGTGAATTCCCACCTCACATAGCTCAATTGGCTCAGAATTAACTGTACAAACCTAAAGGAGATAATTCCTTCTGCATGGATGAGTTTCCTATATAGGAAAAAATCCTCCAACTGATAGTACATTGTCCCTTTCTCTAATCTCAACTAGGTCTTTGACTAAACTGACATGCATGAGTTATTTATGAGAGAATATTCAGTCATCTGAAGTGCAGCAGTTACATGCATGCATGCATTAACTAATTGAACCCACAATTAATTCAAAGAACTATTTGTATTAATCTAACTGGACTTGACTCAGTTAACTAAGCCAACTAATTACAACTCAATATTACAACTCATCCTTATCTCTTTAACTGATGGATAAATTCCTCAATTTATGGGATACCTGTTGCATGTCCTCACATAGACTTCATGTTTGATTTTCTACAACTAATTAAGTCAAGATGAATTAATTAATTATTTTACAAACAGCTGCTAAGATCAAATTCGAATTTTACTTCTCAATTTTAGTTGAGGGACCAACTAAAATTGGAATCTAACCTGAAATGCTATTTATAGCAATGTTATTTTTAGCACTTCCATTTTCATTCCTTGTTGCTATGTCCAAGTCTAGTACCCGAACTTCTATTTATAGCAGTGTTATTTTTAGCACTTCTATTTTTAGCATTTCCTGTTGCCATTGTCAACACTCCCTCTCAGCAAGAAAGGCATTCAACTTGAACCCGATCCTGAACCTTTGGAATGTTCTGCATGTAAGACTTCTCCCAAGTGTTGTTGTTTCAGAAACTCTAGAAACAAAAAAACTCCCAACCAACCTCATTGTTGGGCTACAAACATCCTCTGATGCTGAAGCTCCATTTAACGCTGACAAGTGCTCCCTCTCTGACCTATGAGCTATTGCAACACTCCATGCATCTCGCACTGTTGCACACCTCTCTATGCCATCCTGTACTGGTGCAAAACTGTTATGCCTCTCGCATTGTTGCAGCTTGGTAGCTCTACACTATCTTTGGATTCCTGCACTATAGCTCTCTCTGCCACTCCATCCGCATTTGTCTCTACCCATTCATTTAGTCTTTCTACTCCTCGTCAGGACTCTCATAGCAAGGTCTAATCAAAGAGGTTGGGTACCTCAATGATCCCGCCCCTATTCCAATATTCTTGGGACTGTCACTCCATATCGCCCCACCTCATACCTGGAGGTATGGATGCATGTGATCCCTCTACCCACTTTACTAGAAATTTCCCCCTACTGGAGGTCTCTACATGAGTGGATGCCTCCACTCAGTCTCCTCTCGACTTCTCTAGTTGTGGCTGCTCCACAACCTCTTGAAGTTGCTTCACCAATTGTGGCTCCTCCACAATTGTCTGAGACTTCTTTTGGCACTACATGTTGAGAGGTAATCTATTCTCCCTCTCGACCACCAAGTCTCCATCAGTTACCTTGCTCCTCAAGGCTTTGCATGCATCTTGAACCTCAAGAGCATACATGTTCTTCACTCATGAACCGATATGCTTCACCTGTCTAGTGGTGATGTGTCAAAGGAAAACCTTTCCCTTACTAAAGACTACATCATAGCCTTTGTCTTCCAGGATTGTGATCGACACCAAACTTTTTCCTCAGTCCTAGTACATACTTGACATCGGTCAAGGTAATGCGAGTTCGATGCTCCCTCTAAAAAACAACCGTGCCTACACCTGACACACTATACTCTTCATCATTACCCATCGCTATGAGTATCTGTAGATCTTTCTCCTCTAAGGTACTGAACAAACTCTTGTCGTCGGTCATGTGGAAAGAAGCTCCACTATCAAGAAACCAACCACATCTCACCACAAATGGAACCATCCATGCGAAGAGGGTGAAATACAACTCGAACTGTAAGGCCAATGCCTCACCTTCAGATCCTTCCTTGGATCCCATCTTGGATTTCTTCAGTGGAAAATTTGTAGCAAAATGGCCCACCTCATGACAACAAAAGCGTCACACTTTTGATTTGTCAAACTTCTTCCCACCATGGGAAGAACTCGATTTGGGATGAGAATCCTTCTCCTTCCCTCTCTTCACCTTACTCGCTAAGGTGCAATTTTCTTCATCCTCCTTGGATGAAGAACCATCTCTGGTGCTTCTTCTTATCTCCTCCTACATCAGACCTGACCAAAGTTGTTCCCAATCTGGCAGTTTTTCTCTTCCATTTATTGAGTCTTTGTAGCTATGCCAACTCTTAGGAAGACCAAGAAGTGCAAGACTCACCATGTCATCATTGGCTATCATGATCCCTACATTTCTAAGCTCATCCCTACGAGTAGTGAGCTTGTTCAGATATGTAGAGATCGTGGCGCCCTTTTCACACTTGATCTTACAAAGCTTGTCTTTTAGTGCCAGCTTCATCTAATTGCTATTTTTTTGATATAGATATTTCAATTTTTTCCACATCTAAAACATTGTCTCCTTCTAATGGAGGCTCGAGACAATGTGGTCTCGAACTCCCCCCAAGAGGATTCTCCTTGCTTTAGCCACACATTTCTTCCATTCCGACAGTTGAGTATCATTAGTCGGCTTGGGGACTTCTTGGTCAATGAAGTCCTTTAGACCATTATCCTCTAATACTGCTTCCATGCGATCATTCTAGGCTCTATAATTCGAACTGCCATCAAGGGCATACTTGAGTCTTAAACCATTGAAAGCCATAGGTGAAATTGGAATGTGATAAGAACTCGATTTCTATATTCATGAACCACAACCTTCGAACTTCTCCCTTCTTGTATATTGTTCTTGTCCTTTGATCACCTTTGCTCTGATACCATGTAGAAATTTCCATTGTAGATCAACAGATTATGCAATAGAATAAAGCAAAATACAAGATCTACTTCTACAATAAACATTTTGAAAGCTTAATCGAATTGAGGAAGATCAAGAGAACACACATAACACAGAAGAAATAACTCGGGGAAAGCCTCAGCCTAAAACCCTAATCTCTGTATTATCATACAAGTGGAAATCTTGTTCAAGTTACAAAAAGAATCAGCTCAAAAGCTAGCCTGCTCTCTCTACAATCAAACAATACTGCTTATAGACAGTCAAAGGCTCTCACAACCTTCTCCTCTGCCCTCCAAGCCTCCTATTTCCTCGCGTAGTTTTCCCTGGGGTCTAGTGCTTCCACTTGTGTGAATTCCCACCTCACATAGCTCACTTGGCTCCGAATTAACTCACAAACATGAAGGAGATAATTCCTTCTGCATGGATGAGTTCCCTATATAGGAAAAAATCCTCAAATTGATAGTACACTGTCCCTTCCTTTGATATCAACTGGGTCTCTGAATGAACTCACATGCATGAGTTATTTATGAGAGAATATTCAGTTATCTGAAGTGCAGCAGTTACATGCATGCATGCATTAACTAACTGAACTCACAATTAATTCAACAAATTGTGTGAATTAATCTAACTAGACTTGACTCAGTTAACTGAGCCAACTAATTACAACTCAATATTACAACTCATCCTTATCTCTTTAACTGATGGATAAATTCCTTAATTAATGGGATAATTGTTGCATGTCCTCACATAGACTTCATGTTTGATTTTCTACAACTAATTAACTCAAGATGAATTAATTAATTATTTTACAAACAGCTACTAAGATCAAATTCGAATTTTACTTCTCAATTTTAGTTGAGGGACTAACTAAAATTTGAATCTAACATGAAATCCTATTTATAGCAATGCTATTTTAGCACTTCCATTTTTCATTCCTTGTTGCTATGTCCAACACTGGTACCCGAACTGCTATTTATGGCAGTGCTATTTTTAGCACTTCTAGTTTTAGCATTTCTTGTTGCGATTTTCAACAATTCTTAGGTAGAAGGTATTGACTTTCATGAGAAATTTTCACTAGTCATAAAACTTGTTTCTATTGGTACCGTGTTAACACTAACTGCATTACTTGACCTTGATATAGAACAATTAGATGTTAAAGGAACTTTTCTTCATGGAGATTTGGATGAAGAGATTTATATTGAACAACTAGAAGGTTTTGTAAAAGGTTGCAACAAAAGATTAGTTTGCAAGCTTAGGAAATCATTGTATGGTCTAAGGTAGTCTCCCAGGAAATGGTACAAGAAGTTTAACTCCTTTATGGTGAGCCAAAACTTCACTAGAAGTGAGTATGATTATTGTGTGTACTTTAAAATTTGCAATGGAATATTCATTATCTTGGTTTTGTATGTTGATGATATGCTTATCGCAAGAAAAATAATGGAGGAGATCAACAGGTTAAAGACGTAGCATTCTGAGGCATTTGATATGAAGGATCTTGGAGCTACAAAACATATCTTGGGCATGGAGATACACAGAGACAGGAAAATTTGAAAGATATGGTTATCACAACAGAAGTATGTAGAGAAAATACTTGCAAAGTTCCGTGTGGACATTGCGAAACCTATCCTTGTTCCTTTAAATTATCATTCTAATCTTTCTTTGGGTTTGAGTCTTAGAACTGATGAAGAAAATAAGTATATTCCTTGTGTACCATATGCAAATGTGATAGGAAATTTTATGTATGCCATGGTATCTACAAGACATCATATTTCACATGTAGTTGGAGTTCTCAGCAGGTTCATGGAAAATCTAGGAGAAGAAGATTGGCGAGTAGTCAAATAGGTTCTTCAATATTTGAGAGGCACAACTGACCATTGTATCATATTTAATGATAGTGGAGATTTAGCATGCAGGTATGTGGATGTTGATTATGTAGGTGACTTGGAAAAAATGAGATCTACTACAAGATATGTCTTTACTCTTGTAGGTGGAGAAATTAGTTGGATGTCAAAGCTTCATGAAACAATTGCTTTGTCCACTACTAAAGAAGAGAATATAGTTTCTTCAGATGCTTGTAAAGAGGCAATTTGGTTGAAATGATTACTTGATGAGCTTTGAAGGATGCAAGAGAAAATGAATGTATTGTGTGACAGTCAGAGTGTTTTTCATTTGGCTACAAATCTAGCTTATCACAACAAGAATAAGCACATTGATGTAAGATACCATTTTTTAAGACATGTGATCGATGGTGGTAAAGTAACTCTCAAGAAGGTCGACACACAAAAGAACTATGCAGACATGTTCACAAAGCCAGTATTGGTATAGAAGTTGTGATGGTTTTTGGCTTCTCTTTGCTTGCAGAAAGGATAATGAATGGCCATGGGAAAGGGATTAGGAAATTTGTTTTCAAGGTGTAGATTGTTAAGAATGACAACAATTATTGTTAAAATTGTAATTATCTTAGTTTACTATTTAGAGAATTTTGTAGCCATAAGGAGTTATGTAACAATGCTTTTCATTTAAAAAATTATGATTGCCTTAGAGCCTGGATGTAATGGTTGGAGAGTCATTTTTGACCTTGAGCAATAAGGATTCTAATCCCTTTCCCCATGGAAGTTTCCTTGTCACACTGTTAAGTTTTTACGATGTAAATTCCTTGTGTTTTCTTGTGTGATTTAGTTTCCAATTTTTTGGATTTCTTTCTTATTTTTATAATTTAACGGTCTCAAATACCAACATTTGAAAGGTTTGTTTTTTCTTTAATCTTATTAAAAATATATGCAACTTCACGAATTTTGATCTAGCACCCTATTTGGATAGAATCTTGCTAGCAATTTACTTTATTTTATTTTAATTGATTATGCTCTTATAGGGTCCCTTGATTTGTTCAGTGTTGAAGAAACTTCTATAAATCTATATGGTATATTTACGTTACTCATTAATTCAAATTGTTCTCATTCAAATCTAATATATATGGATGATATAATGTAGTGTGGATGTTAAGGACTCCCTTACAAAATTTGATAGGGTTGAAGCATGCAGTTTTGGGGTTTATGGAATAATTCTATGATTTTGTTTTTCTTTCGCTGAAGTGGAAATAAATCTTGCCTTTGTGTTACTTGATTGAACCAACAACTCCCTTCATATACTAATTTAAGACTTACAACTCTAATTAGAGGAATATGTAGTAGGTTGTTTCAAGAGACAATACCTCCTCAAACTTCTTCCTTGTAGCTACATGTGTGTTTCCATTTTGGTCTCAAAGAACCTCATGGAGATGGTGGACTTGTTATTGTCTTCATAGGTGAGGAAATATAATCAAATTTTCTTTGCATAGTTTGAAATCAATATTTGATTATTCTTATCATACATCTCAATACATATAAAACATAAAACTCTTGAAATAGTAAATATCTGCCTTTTAAAGAACCTAAAATGCATATTTCAAAGTTTCCTTTTAAGGGAATGAGTACAGATCATGTTCACAACATGATGAAAAAAAACTATTTAAAAATCCATGTTTCAATCTTAACGGGTGGAAAATACATGACATTGCAACCAAGTATGGGAAATATCAATATAATATACAAATAAAAGTAAATCCAAAGCAAAATATTTATACTTAACCACAAAAAAAATGATATTTTTAAAAAATGAATAGAAAAAAAATGATATTAGTCTCATGTATGTAAAAAATTTCATGAAATTATTTTTGGGGGAAACAAAGAAACAATAATCTTAAACCATTCAGCTTTGACCCAAAATTAATTATGCAGGGTTCATTATTCTTTAGAAATAATTAAAGGATTTGGAAACCCCATGAAAAGTGAAACACAGTGATCTTGATAACATATTAAATAGAGAAAAATGTGCTTCATGAGAACTAGATGAGAGAACACTTTACAGTATAAGCTAGAGAGAAATGATTGTTGAAGCCTTCATAATTGCAAGCTACATTTGTCTAGAACAGAGGATGTTAGTTCCATTTCAAATCAATAGTGAATGAACTCCACTCACAAAAGGATACATTTTCATTACTTGTTGAGGTGCTCCTTACCTTGGTTGGGAAAACCTAACAAAGTAAATGGGAAGTTAATGGTGATTTAGTTCCATTTGTGGAAACCCCTATATTCAACTCCTGTTTAGTTCCTCCTTAATTTAGTGAGGAAAATTCCAAAGTTAATGGAGAGTGAATACCTCACAATAGATTCTGGTTTGGTCTTTTGGTGTCAAGCATCTTGACAAGTACGCTAAACTAAGCTATTTACATACAACCTCCATCTGATTCTAGAGTCTAGAATAGGATAAGACAAATTTTCCTTTCGAAATTAAAGGTTCTAGAATCAAGTCTAGATGAAAGAGAATTTAGTTTTGCAAAGGGTGGGCCTACTTAAATATTCTTATTACACAACAAACAATTCTTTTTCTCTATGAGAGCTAAATGAAAAACAAAGGACACATCAACCACAATCAATCTGTAGGCACATCTCATTCTTAATCATTATTGAGATGACATGGAGATCAATTGAAACATGATTAAAACTCTAAAACCCAAAACCCAAAATCTTGGAAGACAATATCGAGATGTAGTAGTAGTCATGTTGATTTCGAGAAAAATCTCCAACAACGAATACCAAAATCTCTCAAAATATTTGTGTAACCACTTCTTGCAAGAAGACATAGTTCATTCTTTCCATTGCCTCTAGTAATCCATGTGATGTGACTTTCTCTAGCACGAAGCTCATTGACAATACCTATAAATCAATTTTATAAATCTAATTTTTGCTTAGATCAAGGTTGTGGTTCTGAAGGTCCTTGACAATACCTATGTACAATTATTCAATGAACTTCATATGAATTTATTATGTTGCATATATGTTTATCAATATTCACAATACATGATCCCAGAAACCAATTCAACCTCAATAGGTCACAAGATGAATTCCACTATTAAGTAGTCCGCACCTCACATGGCATACAGGTTTTTCACATGACATGTCACATAAAAAATTAGGCAGAGAATACAGGATATGAATTTGATTTCTTATGAATTATTGTTTTGAAATTTGACCTTTTTTTAGCAGGTTGTGAAAGGAGAGTATGGGTTTCATTTCTCCTTATGTGTATCTCTAATGATACGCAGTATTACATAAGCATCATGGAAGATTTCTAGTCCAAATGGTAATGCTAAATCACCTTGATCTTGAGATAAGGAGGTGGTTGTAGTGCGTTCTTTGTTTGGTAGAGGAACAATATTTTGCTTGAAGGTCGGTTCTCTTACTTTTATTTCATTTGTTGGATGCAAGATGACTATAGATTATCCTTGCACCTTTGTCTATCATTGTTGAGTCATGTTCCCAAGACTGGGAGTGGTGAAGTAAAGAAGGTTTTGTATTCTGCAATTCATTGATTATGATTGTATACACATTTCTCGTGCCTTTTTACCCAATGAAAGCATTTTGTGATGAGAATGTAGGAGGACCAAATGACATCAGCCTTTGGTGTTTATATAGAAGAAGCATAACATCAATATTATTCACAATTATTTTCTCCAAGTAACACCTTAGCTAGAGGGGCTTCAGTTGGTTAAACTTAGTATTAGGGGTTGTGTTTATCAAAAGTGTGTTCTGCAGTTTTTAAAGGCATATGGCTTGTGGTTGTCCCTTTGCATACACTTGGGAAGATGTGGTGTTCTGATATCAACCATAAGAAAGGATTATATTGAATCTTTGATCCAATTTATTTCTTTATATATACTGGTATTTTCTTAATTAGTAACTCAAAACTTGCAATACACATTGACATGTATCAACAAGTTTAAAATGGACATAGTCTACCTATACAAAAACACCAATCAACAACAAATCTAGACAATTTTAGTACTATTTCTTACATGTTGAAATTTGGGTGTGTCAAATAAGCACTCTCCCAGATAAGAGATTTTGGAATTCAAAGTTGGAGTTCTAGGGGAAGAGAGTCTGATGTGAATTTTACCTAGCTAATGCACAAAACTATTCAGCAAGGTGAATTATAATGTGAGGGCATGATGGCTGATGCAAATTGTACTCACAGATTTATTGTCAGTGCAAACTTTGATTAGATGATCTACATCCTCCAGCATAGTGGTCTCATAAAAGGAAATAACAGCTTGCAACATTGTGGGGATGGAACATAATTTATTATTTACTAGAAAAAGAATGCATTGGAGTGGGGACCTATCAAATGCAATCTCGGCGTGTATTAAGAAGTGGGAAAATGAACCAAAGCCATATCCAACAAATTGGAAATTCCATTTATACTCAAGATACAAATGTTATTTTAATAATTGGTATCGTATTATTATTGTAAGAATTGGAAGCCTATGCTTTTTAATAACACCGGTCTGTGATGACATTTGTGCATGTTTGATTGATCATGTATTTTTTGCTCAGAACAATGGATTATCTTTCAGTTGGACTGAATTTCATCAATGATAGAGATCTTCCCAATGGGACTATTATCACCCTTGTTTAATGCCAACATGTTTCTGGATGCTCATTTGTGGTACAAAAACGGATTTGAAGAGTTTAGAGGATGATCTTCTATCAGAAACCTTTCTAGGAAGGGATTACTGAAATCATAGATATCTCAATTCCTGCCAAAGGTTTTATGAGTAAGATCAGATAGTGTAGAAGTTAAATTCCAATGTGACTCCTTTTTCCAATACTATATTCTTCAAGAGGATGAAATTTTAGTAATTTAGTTCTCTTTTTTTTTCCAAAGGAATGAAGAGGTCTATGGAAGAAGATGATTGGCCTTGTGTGTGGATATGATCAAGAAAAGAATATTTATATAGCATTTACAAAATAACTATTCAGGACAAAAATGGAAAAACCCATTTGCCAGTCCATGTGTTTTTCGGGCTTTGGTTAGCTGTTAGGAAAAATCTAGCAAGGACTCGGTGTTATGCTCTATCTTCTGGACCATTTCTTCTAAACACTTTCATTGGATTTTGAGAAGCTAGACAATCATTCAAATATGAAGTTTTGTTTTGGTAGGAATACTCTTTATTACCAAGGAAATATATTCATTATCTCAAAGGAAATGGTATTTTGGCACTAGACATATTGGTCTACAAATGTGCTCTTCAATCATGCAACAATCTATAAGAAACAACTGAATTTGTCCACTGAAGCTAAACAGGTGCGTAGAACATAGGAACATCATTCTTTTCTTCTAAAAAAAGAAGAAGGGGAAATCATGAATTATACTAAAACAAAAGCTATGACATGTATGAAAGTACTAAAATTGCATGCATGGGAGGAATATTTCAAAGACATATTGAGAATTTTTGAAAGGTATAGTTCAAATGTCTCTCTCCAGTTCAGTTTTAAAAATCATACAATTCGTTGTTGTTTTGGTCATCTCCCATTTTGGTTTCAACTGCAACATTTGTAGCCTATAATTTTCTTAATATTCCTCTTACTCCAAGCAATTTCTTCACTTTAATAGACACATTTCTTCTCATTCGAGAACTAATTAGAGTAATTCCTATTGGAATTGTTGTTATCATTCAAGCCAAGGAATCATTAAGTCGCATCATCAACTTTCCTGAGGTTGCTGAGTTATAGGATTGGGTGTTTGAGGGGGTATTTGTTAGGAACTCAGACCTCTCTCTTCTTTTCAATTCTACAA
>APFE031301207.1:73058-171041 GCA_000404065.3 Pinus taeda
ATGAAAGGAGCAAAAATGAAAAGAAACCATGATATCAAAGCCACAAAAAAATTTGATGACAAATTTCACCCCATGTGGGCTATGTCTTTGGGCCTTGCTTAATGTGGGGAGGCCTCTTTCATTAAATGGCAGCAGAAATGAAATACAATAAATTACATAAACGACCCTTATACCTATGTTTTCTGGAATGGTATGAAAATTCAAATCTGAACTGTAGAAACGAATATCACCTTTGAATTCGTGGCGCGAAATTGTGTCAAATGACTATAAACTTGACCCCGTTCTGACACCGTCAAAATCTCGATCCTCGGGAATATCAAAGATTCTTGCAAAGATTCTACCTCATTGGTTGACTAGAATTTTGTTGTTGATATGAGGAAATGGACCACATTATCATTTTTCCTGTGAAATTTTGGTTCATTTGAATATAAACTTGGCATGAACCTCACACTGTGAAAGTTTTCCCTCTAAGGAATCTTTTAGATTCCTTGTTGATTCTGCATGGAATATTTTGTCGAATATTCTAGGGAATATTCCCCTGGCATCCACTGTCTCAAAAAAGTTTCCTGCCCTAGGCACAGTTCCTCCTCTGTTCCAGGTTCCACACGTACCCTTCCACTCCTCCCTTGACGAATGAATAGTTGGGGTTTAAATAACCCATGGCGAGCAGATCCTCCAAGGTTAAGCATGTTAGGTTGTTGGTGAATGCCAAGAATAGTGTGAGGCAAGCCTAGGTTCCAACCCCGCGGCCTCCCCATATTGGTGTGGTTGTTTTAGTTTTCTGTTGGGTGCTTAATGGCGCATTTTTTTGGTGTTAACATTGGTGTTTTGTTATGGTGTTCAATGATGTTTACAATTTGGTGTTGCCCATTGGTGGGCCAGACCACCGGGCTTGGTGGGTTCAAACCTCACCAACCTCCATATCATCATATGGTCATTGACCATTTTAACCAATATGTATATATATATATATATATATATATATATAGTGTGTGTGTGTGTGTGTGTGTGTGTGTGTGAAGCCATTGGAGGGGTTGGCAGGGGTGGTGGTTGGCAACCCCATATATATATATAACCATTAAAAAACAACCGAATGGATTTTTAAGGTTATTGGACAAATTAAGTAGGCAACAAATTTTCCTTTTTTGACTGTTGGATTCTGTCACCGTTAAGTGGAAAATTGTTGTCTCGTTAGTGACGCCACTAGGCCTAATTTGACCAAAACTTTTACTGGCCATAACTTTCACATACAAAATCGGTTTGAGGTACCATTTATGTTGTCGGAAAGATTGCAATGAGATATTTTACTTAACCTTGGTTCCACTTCAATCCAATGACTTTTATTTTTGAGCTTTTCCAAAGCCACTACTAAATTCTAAGCATTTCTAGAATCACCTGGATCACGAGGTCATACAGTCTTAACAATTTATGATAACCGAGCAATACATCAGCCAAACTACAGAGACATTTATTTTTTAATGATATCCGTTCAACCAAAATATAAATTAAAAAGTAATAATCATCCTATACTAACCATCTTAAGCTCTAGATAATTGCATAGATATCAGAAAGTTGGATTTCAAAAGGAGTCTACAATGCATTGGATTTCTTGGTGACGAAAAGTTGCATACCAAAATGACAAGACTTCAAAAATTTCCAGAAATTTTTAGACGTATTAGATAACATAAACCCTTCAATTTCCACTTCCTTTGGAGTGAAGGTCCTGTGATGCAAAAATATGGACAAAAAACTGAGATTTAGAAAACAAGCATGAATCGAGACGAAGCCCAACTCACCAACTCACTATGTTATGGCGAGATGAGTGGCGCTAGACCATTTTTGTCTCTTGGAAGGGTGGAGAGCCAATAGATCACTAGTTGTGGTCGATTCAACTTGCCTCTAGGCCTCTACCAACTAAAGGATTTTGAATTACTAAGGCATCGTTCAAAATTTCCTTGTCGAAGGTGGTTCGAGTCCTACGCAGGGGAAAACCATAAAACATGGGAGAAAAAAGAGCTTCGTGTAAGTTAAAAAAAAATGAGGATGTAAATGAGAATATCATGATAATCCACTGAAGGGTCTTATTCTATGAAAAAATAGATGAGCATAATCAAAATCATGAAATTTTTTTTTTTTTTTTTTTTCCAATTTTTTAATGGCCAACGGTGAATGAAGAATGTTACGTAATTTGCGCAAGTATTCTATTTTATGAAATGAAAAAGTGGAGGTTTGATTAGTAAGAGATTGCAGATTCAAAATTATTCTGTGCATATTTGTTTATACAAGAAAATAATAATATATATAAAATTTTATAGGTTTATTTATATATTAATATTTTATTTTATTTATTATTATTATAATTATTTAAAAAAATATTGTTTTCTATATTATTATGAGGTTATATAAATTTTTGTTTTCTATATGTGAGCCACATTGTGTAAATGGAAACTTTTGTTTAAATAACTAGTAAATGATAGGTTTATCTTATTTATCTTATCAAAATAGAACATGGATATTAAATTATTATTTGAATTTGTGTAAAAAAAATTATTATTTAAATTTTTATTATTAATATTGATTTATTATGTTGTTGAGCTAATGTTTTATATGGTCATGTAATATTGGAAGTAATGCTTTCATGTGTTGTGAGTTGTTATAGACGTATTTATTTCCCTATGTGTGTGAGTTGTCTATGAGTCATAGATCCACTTTATTTAGATCTTATCATCTAAAAGTCGGTGATCAATTTTCTTATATATGTAGCTTCTTTACATGATCAATAATATAGTGTGCTTGAGGTTGTGTTTTTAATCATTCTCTCTACTCTTTTTATATTTTCTAACATGTAAGTTTTAAGATTACTTGCAAATTTTATTAATTTTTCTTATATATGTAGCTTCTTTATGTGATCAATAATATAGTGTGCTTGGTGTTGTGTGTTTAATCAATCTCTCTACTCTCTTTATATTTCCTAACATGTAAGTTGTTTTAACATTACTTGCAAATTTTATTAATGTAAAGAGAGAAAATTCAAAACAATAACTAAACAAAACCAATCACATCAATGAATACAAGATTCCTCCAGAACCTGAATTAGAAAAATCAATAAATAATGGTTTCTTCACTCTTTTAAATATAAGAGTAACACATTTGATGGGTTACACTCACTCTTTAGCTTTCTTATTCTTCTTTTGCAATTTTTAACACAAATTGTATAAATCTAAGTATGCCTTCTTATACATATGTATGAGATGAATAGTTTTGACCCCATTTTGGTTTATAAGACAAACATTCATTGATAGTGGTAACTCTAAAATTTTGTTCCTCATTCTAAAATTAATGTTCATTACAAATGTATCCATAAATGCTCACTAAAAAAATTAAAATTTTATTTCATTTGAAACTATAAATTCTTATCATGAACAAAATTAATTTCTATTTAATCAATATTTTTTTTCAATATATTAAATTAAAGCAGAAAATCAATATGTCAATGTGATGTAGAAATTTTCTTCAACCAAACAATAAGATTCAATAAAAATTATTGATATTTTTTTACCAACAAAACAATTAACATATTTTTAATAATTTCTAACTCTAACAACTTATCCTATTTTTAATAAATTTTAACTCTAACTACTTATCCTTATGGTATTGCATCTGCTAATGTAATAACTTGAACTCTTTGAAAAAAACCACTTCAACTTCTAAGAAATTTAATCATTTGGTTCCGTAATTTACTATTCATGTTTGACCTTTTACCCTAATAAACCCCCTTTTCTTTTGGCCATCAATTCGAACTATAACCAAGGGAATCATTATAGTAGTGACTCATCTACCTTTTTCCTTGATTGGAATATTTCCCGAACGATTGGAATTATCCAATGATTCGACAAACAAGACTTAAGTGCTTCATTCCTTGGTGACAACCCTATATAACTCTTGTAGTCGGCAAAAACCTCTATGTTACTTATTCATTTTTATGGATGTTGTATTTGCTACATTCGTACCACACCAACAATTGGTAGGACCCTTAACAATCTAGGTGTGTAGCTTTGCAGTGAGCATTCCAAGGTTTTGACTTTAACAAAAGAGCTAAATTTTCCGAGCGTTCTTTGAAGGCCTTATCAAAGTCCGGTTGTAAATAGATAAAGGATTTACTTCTTAATTAAAGAACATGGGAAATGTTAATTCTTAGTCATGAAGGGTTTTTTTAAGCTCACTTAATTTTAGTGAGACTCCGTTTGGTTGTAAATGGATAAAAGCTTTACTTCCATATTCAAGAACATGGCAATGACAATTCTGTGTTATAAAGGTGTTTTTTAAAATGCATCACCGAATTTTGATTAGATTTATTTTTGGAATTATACCCGATTTTGTTTTTATTTTTTTAAGTAATTCTAAAATACTACAAAATTGATATAAAAGTTATGTTTTTGGGATCTTTTAGATCTTATTTTTCTCTTTACATGCTGTGGTCTTATAAATACTTATTATAAATAAGGGATATGTAATCTGAATAATTTTTTGTATTATTTTATAATATGTTGTTTTATTTTCCTATACAATATCTATTTCTCACATTCTTAAGAAAAATTAGATTCAATATATAATATGTTGTTTTATTCTCCTATCCAATATCTATTTCTCACATTTTTAGGAAAAATCACATTCAAGATAGATTAAATATCTTTAGTGTTTCTCACAATTGTCTTTTTATGAGATCTTTAAAAAAATGAAATCTATTTATTCTTTCACTACTATCTTTTCATTGGCCAAAGTTTTGGACTCCTTAGGCTAGAACTTCAACATTTATCCTTGGACTACAAGTTCTAGCATCTCTTCTTCCATTTTATCTTTTGTCTCCAAACTCTTCTCTTAGATCTCCAATTCCTAATAAACATATCGATGAAGCTTCTAACACTTCAGTTATCAATATTAGTAAACTTACTATGCTAACAAAAACTCATATTATTCCATAGAATTCCTAACATTACTTTTTATTTGACACGTTCTTCATCATGTTATACATTCTAAAATAATTCATGCATAGATCCTCCTCTTTATGAAAGTAATTTATCATCTTAAGAAAAACCTTGCTTCTTACAATGAAGGGAACATGCATTAACATGCCAATAATTATCATCTTTCAAGCCTTTCTTTTCACAACCAAATAAATCAAGAGATTTCTTCAAAATAGCCCTTAAGTTAACAATAAAAGTAAGCCAAAGATACTTTGAACATTGTTGTTAAATTAAGTGTGGGTGGAATTATCGATGATGGAAATATCTCATGGTTGCCTTCCTTCAAGCTTTTACATGGACATATCTCATTGTTGCCCTCATTCAAACTTCTAAGGGCATGCTGGAGTAATGGTTCATTATCCACTCTTTTTACTAGGAAAATGACCTTTAATTTGATTTATTTTTGCTTTAAAAAGTACTCTTGTTGATCTTAGCTTGAGCCAAAATTTATAGAAGTATTGTGTTCACACACTTATACTTTGCTACCAAAACCCAAGGCTTCATGCTTGAAGTATATTCAACTACAATGAACTTTACAATCATTTTTCTTCTCTTTTCATTTCTCTCATTAGCTTTGAGCATACCTTTGATATATGTTTCAAAATTACCAACAAAAAGAAAACAAAATCTTTTGAAATAAATTAACCCTAATAGTTTATCTTAGCCATGCTAGTTTTTGTAGTAGAAGAAGTTGCTTAAGCTTCTACAACTACTTGTAACTTAGCCAATACCCCACTTCTATTACCAATATAATTTCTTAACACTTTCTCTTTTACCACCAATATGATTTCTGAACACAACTATGTGAATTTCCGATAATGTTTTCCCTAGCAAAGCAATTACCATACTCTGCATTCTTTTTCAGCTCCAGCGGCTTCTCCTTTTTTGCCCGAATATGGACTGGTAGTCCTCTCAAAGAGTCCCTTTTTTTCAATCAACCGACTGTCACCACTGTATCTCTTTTCGACAGCTGATCCCACCCTTCTTTTGGCCACCCCTTGGAGCTATGACCAACGAATCGTTATAGCAGTTTCCCCTCTACCATTTGCCTAGGTTGGAATGGCTCTGTCGCTGTTGCCAGAGAAATATCCAGAGACTTAACTGAATTGGAAATGATAAAGATTTTACTTGCCTTCTTCGTAACATGTGGGTTTTGGAATTCCTCTATATCCGCCTAGATTCGATTTTGGAATTATTGAAGAGAAGATTAATCATATATCGATATGATTCGTTTTTGGAATTATTGAAAACAAAATAAGTCAGGGAAGTAAATTTCAAAATCCATAAATAACCATAGAAGTTTCCATCATCTTCCTGCATCATTTTCGAGTCATTAAGTCAACATTTTGGCTAGTATTTTAATAATCGCTGAGACAGGCCGTCTCAAATTTCTTAACACTATCAATACGTGCTGTGACCATACACACATTACATTTATTATATTGTATAAAATAATATATAATCGACTCCACATTGTAAATCTGCAGCACTGCACTTTCATTGTACTTTCATTGGAGTTGTGATTTTCAGTTCACTGGTTCCCAAGCTCTACGCTTCCACCTTTCAGCCTAGCAAACTGCAAATATATACATTGTGATTCACTGCCTTCCCTCCTGCCATACAGCGTTGGCACTGATCGCCAAATATGGAGAAAACCTCCCTAGAGCACCATTCCCGGTCTCCACCAGGCGAAGGTCGCAGACAAATTTGCGCCCGATTTAAGGGAAGCCGGTTGCGAAAATGGGGGAGTTGGGTGTCTGAAATCCGGATGCCCAAAACTAGAGAGAAGATAGGGCTGGGCTAATACAAAACCGCAGAACAGGCCGCAAGTGCTTACGACACCGCAGTGTATTGCCTGAGAGGCCCTAGCGCCAAATTCAACTTCCCGGATTCCGTGCCCGCCATTCCGTCTGCGTCTTCTCTTTCCCGTCACCAAATTAAGGTTGCCGCCGCCAAACACGCGTTGGACGAAATTCCATGGACTTCGCCGTCACTTCAGTGTATCAAAAGTAACCTCTCTTCAGTGTATCGAAAGTAATAAGAAAGAGGCGAGGGAGAAGCACACATAGCTATCGCAATGGTCAACGGTTTCAGAATCGCTGGAGTGGTCATGCACTAGCAAGCAGATTTCTGAGGTGCCGAACTTGTGTGGGACTGTCCATTTGACTGCAATGGCTGCCTGAATTTGGAGGAATTTCCGTCTATTGACTAGGCGTGTTGGAGCTGATTCCGTTTACGCAGAGCAGCAGCAACAAGGGTAAATCTTCCTTGATTCCACTGGTTAATGAAACGAATGAGATATTTGAAATATTTAAGAGGAAATGAAGGGAAAATAGATTAAAGTTCTTAAATCCAACCACTGGCATGATCCTTTTTGTCAAGAATTGGGAGACATGCAGCAGGGTTCGACTCATTTGTCCAAATGTCTTTCTAGTTTCTTTGTATTGATAGTGTTTTAGAGGATATATACACGCGCATAAACCATTTTTCAAGGGCAACAAATCTCATTTTTCAAGGGCAACAAATCTCAATGCTGACTCCATGTGACTTACAAATGAGTTATTAATCCGCACCTTGAAGCCAGAACTATAGTAAATGATTTCAACTTTATAATTAATTTAATTGTAAATCTTTTCCACCCTATCATTAATTTTTGCATGCAAATCAAACCAAATTTTATTGAACACTTTCTTTTCAGCATATTGGTATTGAATATTTATAATACTTTTCTTTAACCAATTATAAATTTTATTGTTGTTTTTTTATTTTATTTTTAATGAGAAAAAACACATGATCTACCAAAATTTTAGTCTCTAATACATATTTATTTAAGTTAGAAACAACTTTATCACTATTTAGTAGTATTAAAAATGTTTGTTCTCAGAACCATAATGGATAACATATTTTCTCTTGAGCTGCCACTTAGACCACCATGCAAATATTTGTTTTGTCGTCTTTAAGAGACAGAAAACCCTCGTACACTTATTCATGAGAACATTATTCACTGGCTCCATCTTTTGCAAACGGAGTTGTCTATAATGCGATTTTTTGGAGATTCTGGTGACGGAATCCGGCGGAAGAAATTGAGGTTAAGTCTTGATTTTTAGCAGTTAAAATGGTTTTTTAACTGCATATTTGGATTCAACACCCTGGAAAACCCTGGGACCGTTTGATTGTGCAGAAATTAGCTATCAAACTTGCCATTCCAATAAATTGCTGCCGGATTTTGACCGGAAAAACCCGCCGGAAAGACTTTCAAAAAGTCTCATTATAAACAACTGCTTTGCGGATAGGCGGTTTTTAGGGCCAATGTTGTGCACATTGTTGGCATGGATTTCTTCATCAGCGCCAAGGCAGTGGAGAGTTGGACCATTTCTAGGTACAGGGTCAATCCCTGGGCACTCATATAGCCTGTATCTCAACCTCATTTTTGTGCATGCTTCCAAGTAATAAGTAATGTTGATGCTTTGTAGCTATTATTGGTAGATAACCCTAAAAATAACGACTAATCTATTATCGTAATTATTTAGTAAATATAGTTAATATATACTAAAAAGTATTATTTTTTTTTGTTTATTAGGAACATAAAATTTTTAGCTGTTGTAAATTTCAGACATCTGCACACAGTCATTAGATAAATTAAAAAAAAAGCGGCCAAAAAGAATAGCAGTAGTCTATAACGCGACTTTTTGAAAGCCTTTCAGGCGGATTTTTCTGGTCAAAATCCGGCAGCAATTCATTGGAATCCCAAGTTTGATAGCTAGTTTCTGCACAATCAATGGCTCCCATGGGGTTTTTCAGGGCGCTGAATCCAAATATGCAGTTAGAAAACCATTTTAACTGCTAAAAATCAAGATTTAACCTCATTTCTTCCGCCGGATTCCGTCACCGGAATCTCCAAAAAGTCGCATTATAGACAACTCCAAAAGAATATATGTTGAGACTTGCTCACATAAAGCTGCCATAGTGAAGGGATAATTAGGATGAATTGTAAATGATTCCAAAATAACAATAATTCAGCATCTCCATTCACCAATAAATGATAATAAATTTTACCACCTACTAATAGCTAAAAATTCAATATGATTTGCAACCATAATGAATAATACAACGCTCCGCGTGATATAGTTGCATATGGAAAATACTGGGTAATCCGATGACACTGCTAGAACAATTGTCCATCAATCATTATAACGAAGTGAACTAGCAGACAACATACCGATCAATTTTCAATCACTATAATGAAACGGAGGCACCACATCATTATTATTTGTCTTAACTGCTTTAAGGCTTCAAAAGAAAATCAGTATTTCCTCTGCTTGAGTTTAAACTCGAGACGTTAGCGAGACATTGATTAAGCGAAGATTTAAACACTTCTAAACCTCAAGTATCATGTAGATCAGCAAATTTAGGTTTGATTAAGCTGATCAACGAGTTTATCTTTTATTTATCAGAATCAGTACAGGCTAGCTTAAAGAAGTGTTCTACCACACTAACAACATCACAGTTCACAGTTCAAACATCACAGTTCACAGTTCGTTAACATTGTCGTACCTTTCTTGGTGTAGCAAGAGAATGTCATTTTTTAATGAGTTGAATTTAATTAGATTGCTGATTTAAGATTATTTTAATATTCAATGAATAGGAGTTAAGTTGATTTTCTGTTTGACTTAATTATATTAACTATTTAAAAATAAATTATTGATTTAAAATTATTTAAAATGTATTTTTAATGGAAAACAGCCAAGTGTATTGTCTCTTTTAGAATATTTACAGCTAAGGTTTTTTTATTATCTCAGAAAATTGTATATAATAATAATTGGAGTTTTGGAAGTTTTTCAGGTTCGGTTTAATTTCTCTAAAATTTTGCTAGAGTTCATTGAAATCACAAGTTTGATGGTTTTTTCACAGTGCTGAATCCATATATACAGTCAAAAAACTAGTTTAAATAACACAAATGAAGATTTCACCACAAAATTTTTAACAAACACAGCAAACTCCAAAAAATCACAATAAAAATAACTAGTTTAAATAACACAAATAAAGATTTCACCACAAAATTTTTAACAAACACAGCAAACTCCAAAAAATCACAATAAAAATAACTCGATAACAATTTTAATTTTTCTTATTTACATATAATAATTCTGAATAAATAATATATGGCCCTCAATGCTCTTCTCCGAGACGTTACAAATAATATTAAAAACATTTCAATATGGGAGCACCTAGTAACATGGCTGAATTTAATTTACGAGGTTAAAAAAAAATTAATTATCAATTCCAAACCTGAAAGACGCATGGGCTGAGTCATTTCAAGTCTTTGCTTGAGTTTCCATAGACTAGCAAAACCACATTTAATTAATATATGTGGAAGACTTCATCTGTGTCTACCACTCAAACCAGTGATAAATATATATAATATTAAAAATATATATTTACAATAAAAATATAATTATTATTATAATTAATATTATTAAATTAATTAATAATAATAATAATAAATATTAATAATTTAAAAATAATAAATAATAATAATTAGTATTTAATTATTAATATTAAATAATTAAATAATAGTACCAACAATAATATTATTACTAAAATATTAATAATAAATCAGAAATATTGTAAAGCATATAATAAACATGGTTTACCATTGTTGATTTTCATATTGAGACAATCTTTCTCACAATGTGAATTTGGCCTATGGTTGACCATAAAGGATTATAATTGCCATAATGTAACGTTGGACCAAGGGATTGATAAACCCTAGAGATATGAACGCTTCCATTAATTTGCAATGTTTAAAAAAAATTAATAATAAATTCCAAACCAGAACGACACATGGGCCGCTTGATGTGTCATCGTTTCAGGTCCTCACTTACATTTCCATAGACTATTCGTGGGTTTAATAAATATTTAAAATTTAAATAATAAATTTGAATCAACACAGTTTCTCGCCTACCCAAGGTGGTAACGTGCTAAGAAACGTGTTATGATTTCATGGTGGTCCGAACATTAACCCGTTTGAATTTCACTTGCTGGCCGGTGAAGTGAATGACTCTGGCATTCTTGGCTCTAGATCATTAGACATTTGGCTCCATATTACAGAATGTTAACAATAGGTATTGGGGACATACTACCATTTATCTATTTTTTAAAACATGATTCTTTTAAAAGATAGGATTAAGATTATGATGATTGGCAGGACAAGAATCCTTAAGACGGTCCATTAACAAAAATAATTTAGCAATTATAATCTAGATTTAAGGATGTTTTTGTTAGACAGCTAATCCTTGGAATTAGGTTTGTGTTAGGATGATTGGTTGTTAGAGTCCAAGAAGACCCAGAAACTAATTCAATATTTTCTTGTACGTATTAATATGTACACATTGTACATCACTCATAGAGACCAATATTTAATATAGTTGATTTCAGTTTCCAATATCATGTGTTTTACAGTGGTATCAGAGCGAAGGTTTATCCATTTTGTTCATTTTGTTAAGCCACTTGTTTTGTGGACTTCTTAGGCACCCATCTTTTCACATACCCATTTTGTTCATTTTGTTAAGCCACTTGTTTTGTGGCCTTCCTGGGCACCCATCTTTTCACATACTTTGAACTCCTTCCGAGTAGTGCTTCTATGGCATTGTGAAAAAGGTAGATGATTGATAATATGTGAGAGCTTGGTGCATTTTTGAATTGAAAGGGGAAATAGACAAGTAGAATCTATGTTAAAACAACAAGAACTAGTTACTTGGAGAACTCTGTAATGGAGAAATAATGTTGTAGCGTAAAGAAAATGTATGAATTATTATTTTAATCGAATGGTTTTTTTTATTAATCTTCAACTAAAAAGGAAGAGTTGCATAGAGGCATGGTGATTAAAAAACGCAATTGACGAGTGGGAAAGAAGTTTTTTTTTAAATAAAATGTTTTGGATATTGGAGGTTAAAATGATATTTTAAAGATATTTGGCATGCTGGAATTGTTTGATGAAAATGTGGCAAAGATTTATCAAAGGGTAAGAGAAGTTAAAGAAAATTCACCGAATTTTAAAATATTATATGAGGTATTTTCAAGAAGTTTAGATAAAGGAATATATTTCTTTGATTTTTATTATTACTTCAAGGTTCGTGGAAGTCAAAGTATAAAAAAAAAATAAAAGATTTACAAATTTTTTTGACAAGGATTTGTAAAAATTAAATGAATATGGAGACATTTTCCAGAATATGAGACCACAAGTAAGGTGAATACATTTCCTATATATTTTATATTACTTCCAGAATTGACATCTTTGTGTGGAAGTGGGAAGAGCCATAAAGGTGAAAGTGAACAGAGAAATAAGTACAGCCAGATACGTGAAAGTGAACAAAGAAAGAAATGTTTAAACATGAAAGTTAGTAGGAGAAAAAGTTTGTGAGTATCAAGTAAATGGAAACTGTATAAAAATTGTGATTAAAGAAAATATTTATCATTTCTTTTATTATATTTAAAGAAAAGAAAATGGTTAAAGAAAGGTGAAATGAGAAGATAAAAGTAAAAGCTGCTAATTCTGAAATTAATTAGCTTGGATTTAAAAGTGGTGGAAATATTTGATGACAAGTTTGTTTTGATTTGAAATAAGTTTTAAAACTTAGAGAAAAAGAAGGAAACAAAGAGATTTGAACCTAATTCTCTATTAGAATTTTTTTGAAGCCCGCCATCAAATCACTAAGCCAATATTTATTTAAAACAAAAAAGAGAGAGAGATTTATATTTTCTTTTAGAGGACTACTTCACATATTTGAAAAGGATTTGTTTGAAGAATTTATTTGGGTGCAAAACAATTAATACTTCAATAGTTTCCATAGTTGGATTTGTCATTAGTGGAAAGGAGGATTATTAGGAGTGGTTTGAGTGTTTATAAAATTGGAGTATTTGGGATGCATGAATGCATAATGAAATTGAACTTGTAAAGAAGGTAATGTGGTTAGCAAAGCTCGTACAGTTACATGGTGTGTTAAAGGTCACAAGTTCAAAACCTTGTGCTTGATAATTTTTACAAAACTAAAAGAAAAGTTAATTTTGGAGGTTGTGATACTCACTACAGTGTTGGGCAACAAGAATATGACATTTTGTTTACAACAATATGATAATTTTTTTGTTGAAATGACTTTGTAAAACAGGTGCATTTTCGGTGGAACCCGACACATATGGCTCAAATTAAAAATGTATTAAAAATCTTAGACAATCTCATTAGTTCTACTATTGATGGAAGTGTAAATGTCAGCAAAGTAAGTGTTCTTTATATTAGAGTTTGTTTACATGATGCATTGGAGACAACTTAATTTGTCCAGATCGAGTCTCAAGTACAACGAGATGATCCTAATTCCAAATAACAATAAAAGAGTAATGAATTCATGTGAGGAGCAAGTTTGGATGCAACAGAAAGTCATGTTCAGGTAAGTGTATGCAAGAGTAATTTTCATACAGATGCGAAACCCATGATTCCCAAAACGTTTATAAGACCATGGGAAGAGATTACACGTAAGAAAAAAAAATTGGGTTGGGGTATAACAAAGATGTCTTGGATATACCTTCTCATCTTCTTGATTTCATAAACCAATACAATTTTGAAGTGTTGGATCTCTAGATGGCGTTGTTCTAAAACAAGTTGATTGATGCCAACAGTGTAATAGAGTTGGACATGTGAAAGATCAATGTTTTGATATTCACCCATGCGAGAATTGTAGAAAGTGTAATCAGCACCCAAACATAGGTTCCAGAAAGAAGACTACTGCAAAACAAAAACTAAGTTTTGGATGGATTGCTTCCTGGGATTGGTTGAAAACAACCGAGAAGATCTACAGGTCATACCGCAGCATATGTTCAAGATTGTTGACTAGCCTTGCAATGATGAAGAATACTTCTCACCTTGTATCCAACAAAGGGGGCATTTTCAATGGTCTACTACAAGTTCGAAGATTTTTCAAGTGAGCCTGGTACAGGTTCAAAGATTTGTCAAGTGAGCTTAAGTCAGAGACCTACAAGTGAGCCTGAGCTACAACCTATACCAGTTAGAGCCAAATTTGTATTGAGAGAGACTTTCATTTTTGTTGATTGAGTTGTTTGCGAATGAGCACTTCTAGGTTTAGAATTGTTCAAGTAACTACATTGATTGTTACAGATTTTGTGGTCACCTTAAAAACACATTTTTGGTTGTTCAGATAACTGCTATGAAGGTTCGAGAGTTGGTGTTGGTTGAGACCTTGAGTTCTCCCATATTGGGTTTTTTTCAGCCTTAAAAACCATTTCTTGAGAGACTTTCAATGCTTGGCTTAGATGCATTTTTTCATTTTGAGCTCTCATTCTTGGGCTTTGATACATCCCTTTAGATTAAGGGGTGATTGTTGTTCTGGTCTATTATGTTTAACGTGCAGCTAGTCATTTCCCATATATTCCTCCTCACACCAGGTACATCATCGAGATAGAGGAGTTTAAGAGAGTGTGATTGATATTAGATAACAATTCATAGGTGTTGAGTTGGAGTCGGCACAACACAAAGAATATAAAGGAAATGACAATGTATCGTTGTTCTAGTCATTGAAATGTCTTCCTGAAAATCATGATGGGTAAGTGTCGTAGAAAGCGGGCTTTGCATGAAAGGTTTAGCATCTAAAATCCCCAATTTCTACAAATATTATTAATGTTTGAAAGGTTCAGGTACTTTGCATGTCATAGACAAAGCTTAATTTGTATGTGGTTAAGAAGTATATGATTATAAAATAACCTAGATTTGTATATTACAGTGAGAAAATTAATGGGGACATTGATTTATAATAGAAGGAATGGAGATCTCTATGATGTAGTGTGATAGTGTACATTACGTCCACTTGACATAATATCCATTAAATCATGGTTGGTAATAAATACTCAAAGATAATTTCCTGACTACATCGTTAATCTCATGATGGAGAATGGAGAAGAGATTTTATTCAACTCAAATTTCTCATCAGAAGATCTTATAACAAGATAGAAATAATCATATGTGAAGATTCATAACTTACGTATATGCGCTTGAAATTGAGATAAGTGAAAAAAGATTATATTTCTCGTCAATGTGATTGTATCAAAATAACTAAGCGAGATGAGGCAATTTGGATATTTTCAAACCATTAGATTGAGAGATTGCTCCAAGAATATGCTATGGATATGCATGGTGCATAATGAGTAATAAAAAATTCAAGGAAAAAATTAATCCAACCAACATTAAGTTGAGAAATAGTTGTATGATTATGTGTTAAGATAAGCACACAATAGACAAATTCTACACTATAGATTTGCCAATGTTAACTCATTCCAAATATAATCATGAATTATTAATATATATTTGATTGCACTTGTTGAGCCTCCATTTTGTCCAGGTTTTCATGATTTTACTGAATAATTTTATGCATGTACAAAGTGTCTATAATCATTATTATTCTTTTTATGCATTGTTAAGTTATTATTTAGAGGAATTTAGAGCTGACAGTTGTTGATCTATGAACTCTTCTTGTTTTTTTAGTTTTAAGAGTATTTAATGTGAAAATGTCATTAATGTTAGCCTCTTTTGTGGCGGGTGCTAACATTTCTGTACCAGTTGGGCCTACACCAGCTATTCTTGCACCAGTTGTGCGTGCACTAACATCCCTACACTAGCTGTGCTTGCACCAGCTATTCCTGTACCAGTTGTTCCTGTACCAACAACGCAAAATAATGTTTACACACCTTATCTGACTTGAAGGAAATGTATGAGGTGGATGAAGTTTATTTTGCCAATGAGATGGAAGATAGACAATGAAACCATGCTGTTATATATCTTGCATAGCCTTACCACAGATAATAATAAATTCTCGCAGCTTGCACAATTCAAGGGGATTGAAATCCTACTTTGACTGCATGTCGTGTTTTAAAGTCACATCTGATTAAGCAGAAGTAAATGAGAGAATAGAAATGAAATTGCATGTTCCTGATGAAGAGTTTTGCAAAAGGGATTTCGCATTCACATTTGTTTCTTTGTGCCTAACATCCTCGAGCTCTCCTTCAACCTTGTTGTAGGGGAAGGCACATACTCGCTCCACCTATGTGAGGCTCACTAGGGTTGAAACTGACACATTTGGTCCAGCCCCTGCTTCCTCTCCATTTGATGGTGGTTGTGGTAGCGTAAAAGGCAATAAATAAACACCTATGAATTGATTCTTCACAATCTTGAATCTAGTCTGGTGGTACAATTCAATATTGTCAGAATATCCACTACTTAGTGAAGTAATTCACAACTATGTAGGGATGACAAGGATGTTAACAAGTTGATTTCCATGGCTAGACCTTTGATGCCTTTTATGAGCCACACTTTTGAGAAACCTGCAAAGATATACAAGTAAATGCGGAAACGAAGGATTGGATCATTGGGGGCATTTGCCTTAACGAATGAAATTTGAGGAATCATATAATTGCAGTACTTGGTGTCAGAGCACTAAGTCAAACTACTTATAGAAGCCATAGATTTGTTAGCAGCATGATACTTTTAGAAACTGTGTCCAGCATCAGTTCAAACTTAGCCAAAATCATATTTTCCTGTTCCGAGTTCAAATTTGTTGTAACAACCAGGCTAAAATTGTATGGAAAGATCCAAACAAGTAGGGGCATCGTTGCTTCTATAAAACAGAGGGTTGCGCACTAAGAAGGAGGCAGACTCCAGATCCAAATGAGGCATTGTATTTTTGAAGATTGCATCATTTGTAGAATAGGGGATCGAGTTGTTGTGTAGGAGGGGAGGAGCTGCGCGCTCAGTGGGATGATCCCTAGGGGGGGGCGACTGGAGCTGGCGCTGCATCATTCTATAATTATGTAATAGGATCCAATTGTAATTTAAATTGCCATTCGATTATGCATTATTGTTCCTCCTGACTGTTCTGAAGATTGTGATTTAATTGCTGCAAGGAAAATGAGATGGATGGCTGGGCCCACCAGCTAGTCTATTTCCCCAAAGCTCTTAACTTTCTTTTATTGCACGTTAGTTTTCATAGTGTGAGTGTGATCTCAAATAATTCTGCAATTTCATTTCATAACTCTTCTTTTAGTCATTTAATTTTCAATTTCATTCCATGAGTTTTATTTTATTTCTTTGGTTATTTAAGTTTAATATAAATGCTTTTGGATGTATTTTCATAAAGGCTGAACTAAAGTAAGCAATGAATGTTTTAACTGCATTTCTATCTTATTATTAGAAATATTTTCCTTAATCTCATTGTTGCATAACAAAGTTTATTTCCAAGACACAATGGTGAAATAATTGCTGAGCAAGAATTCTGGTTAACTTAACTTAACATGTATTCATGATTCTCGTTGAATATTATATGACACTGATTCCTGTACTTTTGCAGAAAATTTTTTATTCATGCACTCTTAATAAGAAAATTCCAGGATAAACATATGGAAAGACTGTGAATCTTGTTGACAAAATGCTCAGAGAATTCTTCATTATAATTAAATGTTGCATATATTATACATATTATTTTGAGGAAGTATTTTATAAGATTAGGGTAAACAACACGAATTATATATTGGTTCTTATTGCATATTTATCTTACATCTAAAGTACTGAATTGTATTTAAGAGAAGCAGTGCATTATTATCTTGATTCTTTTTAGAGCATTCGATTATTTCCTTATAATAGTTGGAATGAAGTTAACGTGTGATTTCTATTTTAATTTCATGATATTCATCCTTGCAACATAGCAGTAATTTTTAAGAGGTTTTGCATTCTTTATTTCTTGAATCACTTTCTTTTGAATGGGGCCTACATTCGCTTGTCCCTTGGACAATTGAGGAAGACATACTGCAGGAGTCAACTCAACCCAGAAGAGGAGCCACAAGTAGATTCCCGTAGTGTGTTTACTTTGCTTTAAAGAGTCTTGTTGCTTTTTCTTGAATGATGCTTCTTTTGAATTTCTTGCAAAATCTTGATTTTTATTTGACAGATCCCTGAGGTTGTATTCTAGCATATATTTTGCTACACCTTTAAGTCTTATGACCCTGAATTGACAAATTAAATGTTGGTGTAAATCTTGCATTTATATCACCCGACATTTTGGCACCATTGCCGGGGAGGCGTTGTACGATAAGGCCTCAAAGATTGTCATGCTTTTCCTTTTCCTTCATAATTGAATTTCTAAATTAATGAGATTCCCTTTGCTTGCTAAAGCATACTGGACGACATTCCTAGAGAGCTCACAAGCCAAGTTTTCCTTTCTGCAAATGAGTGATTTCCTTTACTACAAAGCGTGATTCCTGTTTTGTTTCTTTTACTTCAATTTAGTTTTTATGATTAATTTTTCTTTCTACAAAGTGTGATGCTTGATTTACTGAAATTGAGTTTTTTATGAACAATTTATTTTACTGCAAAGTGTGTTACTTTCTTTTTTGCAATAGAGGTTATTTAATTTCCGTAAGTGTCATTTCCTTTGTTTACAATCTTGGTTTGTTCTTTAAAATGCAATTTATCTTTTGATTTTTTTAGGTGCTAAAAGAACCCTCCACTCTCAATCCAGGTGCTGACAAGACTTTATAGCTAGCAGGAAAATGCCAAGAAGTCTGATTTTATTCCAAGAACTATCTCAAATTCTGGCAGAAGCTGGGGTCTCTACTTCACAAAAAGAACACATCTTGGCATTAATTAGAAATTGTTCTACTCCTTTGGAATAAGAGAATCCTGAAGAACTAGAAGATATTCCTAGGGAGATCGAGAAGCTATGGATCATGCTTGATGAGGAGAAGTCATCAGAAGTAGAGATTGAAGAACACCAACCTGATCCAACATGAACTTTAGAGGATGAAAAAAGAAAATTGGAGGATTTGCATGATGCACCAGATATTGCCGATGAATTAAATGACCAAGAGTATATGGATACCATAGAATATTGGTTTCAGATGATTGTAAGTATTCACCCCTCCCTTATCATTCAACAATTTGTAGCATCACATCAGTTAATGTAGCTGGTACTTCATGTTCTGGTATTTTCTTGCATATACTTTCTAAATTTGAACATGAATATGATTATCCTCTTGTTGTGCACTTGGTTGCACTGGAAGTCCCGCTATACTTAAAAGGGAGTCTTCTGCTTCTTAGGGTAGAGTAGGGTAGAAGAATAAAGAAATGCCATGAATAAATATGCTACAGTAATGCAATTGGCGTTTTGACTTTCAAAGCATAGCCACCGGAAATTCTTTTGATCCGCATCGGTTGTTAACACACACATATGTGACAAATATTGTTGAGTATGTTTCACTCTAATACCTCATGATTTTGAAAAAGTAACCATGATTAACGATTCTAATTAAGTCGTCATCTGAGATATATATTTTCAGTTGCCCTTAGAAGGTCCTATTGGAGAGCCCCCTATGGTGGAACATTCTTGTAAAGATCATGATGCAGGAGCATCTAACCCCCTTCTTAGTTAAAGAAGAATCCAAGCAGAGAGAGAAGGACGTGGACAATCGAGCTGAACGAAAGGAGGAAAATCTGCTCTAAAACAGATTTAAAGAGGATTTGATGGATTGTTATCTACGTGCATGTATTTTGGAGAATTTTGTTGGAGAAAAATCAGGAGAGGATCGGATCGATCCTTCCGATCTAATACTTTTTATATAAATGTAATGTGATAGAGCGTGAGAAGGCATTGGTGAGACATATCTAGAGAAATAGATAGGCATTGTGAATGAATATAATGTAATCAATAGCGATTTGGTTCTAAGGCTAGAATGCCTTAGGACGCAATTGTTTTGTAAATATATAGAAGCATGCTCAGTGTTAATTACATATGCTTGTGTGTTCATGTTCAGTGTTAATTATATACGCCTATGTGTTTTATAAATAAGTCAAACCTTGTGTTGTAAGTTTGCTGATCATCCATCGATCACTTCAGGATCGATGGCGATCTAAATATCGTTTAACTATTATGAATGAACGTTGTGATCAGTTAATTAGAACCAGTTTATTCCGCGTTTGGGGTAATGGTATGTATAATTGCTGGATTTATTAATTACAAAGATGGGCTGGAGATGTTATAGAGAGAGCAATCGCAGAGAAGTCGGGATGTCGAATTACAATAATCGACATCGTTTGTATCAGATCTTTGGTGCAGAAGCGTATAGAACAAGGCAGATGTAAATCACATCGGAGTTCCGATTGGTATCGGATCAGATCGGAATTGTGGCGTTTGCAATCTTAATGGGATTCCAATTGACCGGATTGGAGCAGCGAAGGAAGTGTTGAATCAGATCAGAGCAGTGTAGAATGTATCAAATCAGAATTGGTTGAATCGGCGGACCTGCTGATGTCCACAGAGGCGGTGTAATATGTTTGAAGATCCGACAGCGCAATCTATACAATACTCCTGTGTATTTGTATAATGTGTAGCCACGGGGTTTTAACACATATTATGTAATTGTGCAGTGGTTGTAAATGGCATTCAAACGCTGTGTGTTTTTAAGTGGATTAAAGGGATGGCTCTATTTTAAAAGAGATCCACGGTTGAATATTAAAAGGTTTAAAAGGTTAGAGCGCTTCCATGAAGGCTTAATGGGCCATAAACCACAGGCCCAGGTTCGAGATTTTCACATGAAAGGGGATTTTGGGCAATACCCAAGATTTCTTTTCATCAAGTGGTATCAGAGCAAGGAAAGGATTTCCTGCGAGAAGGAGAAAGAATGCAAGCAGAAGGGGAAAGACGTACAGTTGTGGTAAAGCTGGAGAGTTTATGGTCTTACCGTTGTGTGGATGGCGGCAGCGAAAGGTGAGAAGATTTGCAGCAACCTAGAGCAAGGTGTGCTCAATTGGTTCTAGAGGAGAGAACCAGAAGGATGCCAAAAGACCGAGTACGGAGGGCTTGGTGAGGTATCGTGTAACAGAAGGAGACTGTTACTGCAGAGGTTGGTTGCAGCTCACAGAAGATCATGAAGGCAGTTCCACTAAAGAGATACAGTGGGTAGAATTGCTGAGGACCAGGAGAAGTATATGACAAGGAGGTCATCAATATTTTTTTAACCTCGGGAGTCTGATGTAGGAGCATCTAATCCCCTTCTTAATTAAACAAGAATCCAAGCGGAGAGAGAAGGACGTGGACAATCGAGTTGAACGAAAGGAGGAAAATCTACTCTAAAACAGATTTAAAGAGGATTTGATGGATTGTTATCTGCGTGCATGTATTTTGGAGAATTTCGTTGGAGAAAAATCAGGAGAGGATCGGATCGATCCTTTCGATCTAATACTTTTTATATAAATGTAATGTGATAGAGCGTTAGAAGGCATTGGTGAGACATATCTAGAGAAATAGATAGGCGTTGTGAATGAATAGAATGTAATCGACAGCGATTTGGTTCTAAGGCTGGAATGCCTTAGGACGCAACTGTTTTTTAAATATATAGAAGCATGCTCAGTGTTAATTACATATGCCTGTGTGTTCATGTTCAGTGTTAATTATATACGCCTATCTGTTTTATAAATAAGTCAAACCCTGTGTTGTAAGTTTGCTGATCGTCCATCGATCACTTCAGGATCGATGGCGATCTAAATATTGTTTAACTGTTATGAATGAACATTGTGATCAGTTAATTAGAACCAATTTATTCCGTGTTCGGGGTAATGGTATGTATAATTGCTGGATTTATTAATTACAGAGATGGGCTGGAGATGTTATAGAGAGAGCAATCGCAGAGAAGTCGAGATGTCGAATTACAACAATCGACATCGTTTGTATCAGATCTTTGGTGCAAAAGCGTATAGAACAAAGCAGATGTAAATCGCATCGGAGTTCCAATTGGTATCGGATCAGATTAGAATTGTGGCATTTGCAATCTTAACAGGATTCCGATTGACAGGATCGGAGCAGCGAAGGAAGTGTTGAATCGGATCGGAGCAGTGTAAAATGTATCAAATTGGAATTGGTTGAATTGGCGGACCTGCTGATGTCGACAGAGGCGGTGTAATATGTTTTAAGATCCAACAGCGCAATCTATACAATACTCCCGTGTATTTGTATAATGTGTAGCCACGGGGTTTTAACACATATTATGTAATTGTGCAGTGGTTGTAAATGGCGTTCAAACGCTGTGTGTTTTTAAGTGGATTAAAGGGATGGCTCGATTTTAAAAGAGATGCATGGTTGCATATTAAAAGGTTTAAAAGGTTAGAACGCTTCCATGAAGGCTTAATGGGCCATAAACCATAGGCCCAGGTTCGAGATTTTTACATGAAAGGGGATTTTGAGCAATACCCAAGATTTCTTTTCATCAGCTCATAATAAGCTATTCATGAGAACACTAGTATTATTTCAAAGAGTCTTTCATTCATTATCTGAGACATCTTATTAAATAAGTCTTTAGGGTACAAGAACTACCCAGTAATGATTAGTCATTAAAAACTTTTCATGCCATCCCATACTCTTAAGGAGTAGATCTATCTCCCCACTTATGAAGTGATGAGCCAACCTACCATGATCATGAGACCTAACATGCATGACATTACTACTGCTGGTCACCAAGCCAAAATAATGGCTTTCAGCCAAAAAGTTGGAAGATATAAGGTCTCATCACGAGTTGACATGTTCATCCATGTTACTTCTTGTGAGTGCACTTCCATCAACTGCTTACCAAGCGAGGATAGTGGTCTTCATCTAATTTTTGAAATTAAATAAGATAACTTTGAATCTATATCTAGTAAGTGGGATATAAGAATTTTGTTGGGTTAAAAGACATCCCTGTCAAGGCTATAGCCACATGTGGGCAGAAGGGCTATGGCTGTGGTATTAAAGTTATTTGCATACTATGATTTACTGAGTTATCTTTCTCTTTGCCTAAAACTCATCATTCTATTTCTTGGAAATGGTTTTAAGATGATTTTGGCATGATGCTTTGAGTTCTATATTTCAAAAATTAGGAATATTTAATGATGTGGTACCCTTAGTGAAGGTAATTCTTTGTACCAGATTAAGAAACAAAATTTAGAGTGTTTGTTGATTGGTCGAAGAAGGTGTCATCCTTATCTATTTTTATTTCCCTATTCTGGTATCATAACACCAATTCTTTATGGTATTTAGAGTGATGAATTTCTCAGCAATGACTACTCACTAGGTGTTGATGGACAACAATGTGTGTTCACTGTGGCTTCCTATAGATAAGAAATACATGACCTAGGTACAAGATTGTTATAGTAGGTGTAGGAATCTTGTGGTATTCTTCTTTAAATTGCACATTTTGAACAAAGGTTTGATCTTTTTTATCATGAATGTTAATAAGATTCTGGGTAGAAGTAAGAGTTGTGAAATCTGTGACAAGAAGAGATTTCATTTGGAACAGGACAACAAGTATGTGATATCTATCATAAAGGTGCAATACTCTTTTTCCATAATGTATGGTACAAAGCATTTCTTTCCTGTACCTAATATTGTTGCAATCTTATCATTCCTGCACTCAATATTTTCATAAGGACTGTAACATGATTTTAGTTCGCATTTTAATAGTGATGTTGCAAACTTAATGAATGCTTAAAAAATGTCATACCACGTATCTTAATATTTCCTTGCTAAGATTTTTGCTGTCACTTTTGTTGGGGAGCATAGTACAATCATTAATCTTTAATCATTCTTCTACCTTCTTCCATGGTTTTATAATCTTATGGTTTGGCTTTAATGAGGACATGCAAGAAGGTCAGCATGGGGGAGTGTTAAGCCTCTATTTTGTCCCGATTTTCATGATTTTGCTGAATAATTGTATGCTTGTACTAAGTGTCTATAATCATTATTAGTCTTTTTATGCATTATTAAGTTATTATTTAGAGGCAATTAAAACTAGCAATTATTTATCGATGAACTCTTCTTGTTTTTTTTAATTTGAAGAGTGTTTAATGTGAAAATGTCATTAATGTTAGGCTCTTTTGTGGCAAATGCTAACGTTCCTATACCAGCTATGCCTGCACCATCTATTCCTGCACTAGTTGTACCTACACCCACATTCCTACACCAATTGTGCCTACACTAACTATTCCTGCACTAGTTGTTCTTGCACCAGAAATGGAAAACATTGTTCACACACCTTATTTGACTTAAATGAAATTTATGAGGTGGATGAAGCTTATTTCGCCAATGAGATGGAAAACACACAATGAAACTATGTTGTTATATCTCTTGCATAGCCTTAACGTGAACAATAATTAATTCTCTCAGCCTAGACAATTCAAGGGGATTGAAATCCTACTTTGACTAAATGCCATGTATTAAAGTGACATTTGATTAAGCAGAAGTAAAGGAGAGAATAGAAATGAAATTGGATGTTCCTGATGAAGAATTTTGCAATAGGGATTTCACATTCACATTTGTTTCTTTGTGCCCAACATCCTCAAGCTCTTCTTCAACCTTATTCCAAGGGAAGGCACATACTCACTCCACCTATGCGATGCTCACTGAGGTGGAAACCAGCGCATTTGGTCATGCTCCCACTTCCTCTCCATTTGATGGTTGTCATGGCAGCATAAAAGTCGTTGAAGCGACGACTCTCTATTGATTCTTCGCAACGTCAAATCTAGTCTAGTGGTACAATTCAATATTGTCATAATATCCAGTGCTAAGTGAAGTAATTCACAAATATGTAGGGATGACAAGGATTTTAACAATATGATTTCCATTGCCAGCCCTTCGATGCCTTTTATGCATCGCACTTTTGAGAAACCTACAAATATATACAACTAAATGTAGAAACAAAGGATTGGATCCTTGGGGCTGTTTGCCTAAACGAATGAAATTCAAGGAATCAAACCTTGGAGTGCAATAGATTCACTCACAGCTGGAAAGCCTGCACTTGGAGTTGTAGAGCCTGAAGAAAGGAAAGGAAGCCCAACTTGAGGTATGCACTAAATTTTGGTGCTTGAAATGCAAGGGCCATGGGCACAATAAAGACCATTTCCTAGTTTATCATAATTAGCTTATTGGGGGAGGGCATGTTCCCTTGAAACTGGAAAATACCGCTAGGCCGAGTGCGGAAGCTATGCCATGGTGTGTTATCTGTCAGGTCATAGGACAACACACAACAGAAAAATTTTATTTTCTACAAATGTTTGTACAAAACCCTGAGCACTTGTTTTGCAATTTTTACAAGTTTGTAGGTCATGATTAGCGTCATTGCCGAAGTTATGAATTGATGATGGATAGAACCCCTACCTACTGCATGCAGGAAGAAAATCAGCCTCAAGAGCAATGCGTAGGTGGAGCACGCGAAGGATTCCATGGTCGAGGAAGAGGAAGAGGAGGATGGGCTAGTAGAGGTCATGGATAAGTGATCTGTTATAACTATGGCGAGGCAGGACACTTCACATGAAACTACCAAAAACCAAAGCATCCCTCATGTCAATATTGTAGATAGTTCAACCATGTGATAGAATATTGTTCGATCCTTATAGATAAGATGAAAGAAAATAAGACGGAGCCCAAACAACCTACAAAACATATTCAGATGATGAGGGCAGAACCACACGAAGAAGATCATAGTGTAAATATAGTAACAAGAAGTGGTATGACCACCAACAAAGATAAGTGAAAACAACCAGAGACCAAGGGATGGGTGCTCAAGGCCACTGAAAAGGAAGTTGGATTTGACCTTAACTAGTCTAAAAAACCTTTTATGGAGGCTAAAAGGAATTTCGTTGAAGCTTCTACGTCAGGAAATCAAGAGAAATTTGCTGGGAACAATGAAGTGCCAGATGTAGATCCCTCGCTGTTAGCCATTTACCTAAAAACATGTATGAAGTTACTGTGTGAGAAGAAGGGAGTAGAAGGGCTCCAAGAATTAATATACAAGTGTGAAGATAAGATTAAGGTTCCTTCGGAATAACGTGTTGTAAGGAAACTTGGTAACCATAAGAAGAGGACAGGACATGAGATGAGGTTAACTGCACAAATAGGTGAATATGAAATGGACCAAGTCATCGTGGATTTGGGTTCTTATGCAAATTTACTTCTGAAGTAGACGTGAGATACAATGGGGAGGCCTGCGCTGCAGTGGTCTCCTATTCAGTTGTGCATAGAAAATCAATAAGAAGATTATGCCGATGGGGTTCTTATATGGTGTGACGGTAGCTATTGAGGGTGTGAGTGTGCTGGCTGACTTTGAGTTCATTGAAATAGTGGATGATAGTAACCCTTACCCCGCGCTACTAGGAATTGACTGGGATTTTGACATGGATGCGATAATCAACTTGAAGAAGCAGAAGATGATTTTTGAAAGGAAGATGCTCAGGTTTGTAGTAGCACTAGACCCTACTGAGGGAGAGTGCTACATTAAACCTGTTGATGACTTTGTGGAGGAAGATGATGATCTGGATTAGATATACAAGATTAAAGTATAGAATGCATATTGGATCAATCCTACAGCCGATGGATGAATTGTGTGGGATAGGGACATCTCCTACACCTCATATTCAAATGAAGAGCTTGAACACTGGTAGAATCAGTTGCATGAAGTATCTATGTTATGTTGCAATATGATGACCAAATCACTGTAGTGTGTCTCCACTGACATAAGCAAGCTTCCACATTATGATGGTTTGATTGATGTTGATTTGTTTCTAGATGAATTTTAAAGGGAAGTACCTAAAGAACATTGCTTCCAAGCACTTTAATTGGCACTACGTGCTACACTTTCCAGTTGGTGGGGTACGCACAAGGAGAACTTAGCTAGTTGGAAGGAATATAGAAGGATTGTTTAGCCAATTTAGGATCTTTAAATTGTCAAAAATAAATGATCAACCAGGGTAGGTAGATTGATGAAGTACAGGTGCACAATATGTGCTAGAAGTTATTCGATATGTCATTATGTATTTGTTAGGATCTAAACTTAAGATGAATATGGATGTATTGTTTGTTAATTATATTAGTGTCGCAATCCTTAAAGTTGTCAGCTAATTTCTTAGGAGTTATTCTCTATCTAATTAGTTTATGAATGATATAAGAGTGATCCTACTTGTATTACATTCTTTTGGGATTTTTGGTCTTGAATTTTTATGTTGCAACTTCTAATTCAATAATTGTAAAAGGAAATCTATTCTATCAATTGTAAAGAAATATTGTCTGAACTCAATTGTTTAGAAGAAAACTCTCACACTTTTACTTATTCAATTTTCATTCAAACAAGATATTTCAAACAACATATATACTATGAAGTAAACACACTTGAAATATGCTAGATAATAAGCAAATTAAGTAACCATGCTATACCAGGTATAAAGAAATTCAAATAACAGACTAAACTAGGTATGAAGCAGATGAAAGTACTTATGCAAATAACGATTCATTGGCAAATTCATTATGTTGCATTTCTACACAAAACAGAGTATTCAAGGAATGAAACGAAATCGAATTGTAATTGGTTAAGACATGTCACTGTTCATAGGGGCCCTCCACAGATCAGTTCATAATCTCCAATCAATGCAATGCATACACACAAAACCAATTCTATTGCTGGCAAATGAAATTCACAACTGTTTCAAAATTACATCATCTGACATGCACCAAATCATAGTGCAGCCATAAGTTTTATAACAAGTCTCTGGCATAAAAACATGACAAATTTAAGCCTAACATATTTATCTTAAATATACTATATCACTAAACCTTCGATTTGCTATTCTGAAAGCAAATCGATAAGATTTCAATTGAACTCGGATTTTGTTTCTATGACAATTGTGCAATTGACTTGGGGTTTGACTGTGATCTCCTGCACTTATCTTAATGAATAGTTTCAAGGGGATAGGAAGGGATCCACAAGGAAACCATTCTCTGTCCATCCACATCCTTCGCTGCTAACCTGGAGCTTCTAAACTTTGCAAACAATGGAGACAACTATAGAAATATGGATTAGTTGTGGAAACAGACCGATTCGGTAGCCAATTGCATTCTTTAACAAAACAATAGGGTATACAGTTAAACATGAGTAAGAAGACATATTATTTCATACCTTCATCAAAACCTAGTGGATATGGATTTATTTAGGTGGTAAATATATAGGAAAAGAGAGGAATATTAGGAAAAAAGGGATGTAATGGTAAGACAGTCTTCAGACTCTACATTCCCCCAGACTGGAGATTTTGTATGTCCTCATACACTTTTTCCTTTTCAGTCACTTGTGCCTCCTACTTATCAACTCCAAGTTTCATTGTTTTCTTCTTTTTGGCAATTATTGGCGTTCTAGGTTTTCTCATGAGAATTTTGTATTTTAAGCTGATAATCTCTCTTTGCATAATTCTGTTTTCCTTCTTCAGATTTCTATTTTTCTTATACCACAAGCTCAGATGAAGGATGAGATTGTCACATTTTGCCAGATGAATCTCACTTTGTGTCTTCAATGCTTGATTATCATTCTTGAGATACCAGTTCAACGTTTCTAATTCAAATATCTCTTGCTTTAAGATGTTTGTGGTTGATTGTTCATTTACCTGGTTGTTCCCTTCTCCAGGGCTCTGAATTGTTTCTTTGGTTGTTGTCTCTTTCCTTTCCAATGACTCTATATAGTAATATGCTTCCTGCTGAATAGGGTCAATACCCAAATTATGCATTGGGCTTCTTAGAGGTGAGATGTAAGGTTGTGATGATACTCTGGGTGATGATCTCGATGACCCTTTCAAAGAACTTCCAAGGTTTTTGATTGGCCCCTCCTCTATTGGTTCATTATCTATTGGCTCATTCTCTGTTGGCTCATTTTCTATTGGCTCATTTCCTTCAAGATCAATGTACTCTGAAATTTTTGAGATTGTCTATAGGACTGTGCTCAGCCTTGTACTCCTCCTCAATCTTGAGGTTTTTATTTTCTGTACTTTCCTTCTTTTAGTCTTTGATTTTTGTTCTTGAGGAGGGGTCTTAGTTTGTGAGAATTCTTCTTTACTTTTGCCGGCTTTCTTTCTTCTAAGGTTTCCCCTCTTCATTTTCTGCAAAATCTTCACTATAGGCAGCTATTCTTCTGATAATTTTTTCTGAGTCTGAGGTGCCTACTCCTTTATTACTTCTATGGTTCTCTTTCTTCCTCTAAGCGCCCTGCTACTGCTTGATTTTTATGGGTATTTCTCTTCAAAGTGGTTCCTTACCAGGAAACTCTCCCAATTATCCCCTATACTTTGGAGATGAAATTCAACCAAGATTTTGATTAAGCTGTGATGATACATGGTGTTTTCTATAAACCGAAATATTTTTTGAACATTTGTAGACATTTTCTTGAGACTATGTAAGAGAAAATAAGGGATCTTCATCTGATGATCTTCAAGAAAATGCATCATCATCCTAACATGATAAAAATACATCTTCCCAAACCTACCCTCACAAGTGACAAACTTTTGAAGAACAAGTAATAAGTTTCTCCATTTATTCTTAGGAGCTATGCTGGGAATACCTTTCTTGTAAACAGTAGTGTCCATGTTCGGATTTTTATGGAAGACCTTCCAATCCTCGCCATCAATTCCCCTATTCTTAAACCATTTTCCCCACTCCTTGGTAGCTCAGTAGCCTCTGCGATCATGGAATCTATTATGGTGAGATTAATGTCCCCTATTTCGGCTTCAATCACATCAAGTGAGTGCGCAAATGTCTTGGTTACTTCCCTGTGAAATCCGTTGAATTTTTTAATGAACTACAACGATTGTCTCTTTTGCAATAGCTCCTTATTCCGTGAGTACCCCTCCAAGAATTTCTTCCCTGCTGGCTCAGTTCGAACAATTATCCCCATTCTGAAGGATGCTTTGCCTCGAAGACTGGTTACCTTGATAAGAAAATGGAGCTAGTAGGGTTTGCTAAGTGGCAGAGAGATGGATTAGCTATGAAATTTCATAGGAGTGTAGGAATAGGGAAGAACAGGTGAATTATCATAAGGGTTATAGGAATGAATTTGATCGTTAGGCTCATTTAAACTGATGATTTGATAATTACTTCGGTAGACTTGGAATGGGGACGTGACATGACTTTCCAAGTGGTGGCATATGATATTTTGTTAAGCGGCCATCACCCTTAGGTTATAATGATTTCATTTTAATTTCCGGCAGTACTATATCTTCTTAATCATATATACAATATAACCTTCACTATTGTTAAATTAACGTAGCACATACCTTTGATCTACTTTTGCTAACCTTATTTGTTTTCCTTTGATCTCCTACAGGTGCTTTTCTTTGTGAGTTGTCATTTAATCCAAATCATCAAGTTTCCTTGTAGGCTTCAGAAATTTATTAGGCTGCAAAAACTTATCTCAGCTACAAAAACTTGTCCGAGCTGTGGAAAACTGTTGATTCTGCAGCTAAAAAAAAAAAAAAAAATTTAATAAATGAACTTTATTATTCTTTTTGAAAATAAAATTTGAAGTGTCAACAAATTGGTTTTCACTTTAAATTTTCTATATAAACATGCCAATAGCATGTTGGTTTTCACGTTTATACATTTTTTTAAAACTATTATTATATGTATATGTATCTATATATATATATATAATTTATATATTTTTTATTTTTACATTTTTCTTTTTTTTTTTAAATAAAACTGAATAAAAATTTATACGGTGGAAAAGAAGAAGAATTCTTCTTGACCATCTTTAGTTCTAAATTATCTTGAAAATTTTTAACAAATTCCTCTTTTGTTAATGGCTTCTAGTAAAGCCTAAGTCGATGTTCATTTACTAATAGAGGAGTTTTCTCTTCATCAATAGTCGTGATTCTAACTGCACCATTGTCAAAGAAATTTTCAACTTTATAAGGTCCAAGCTAATGAGTTTGGAATTTTCCTTGAAATTTTTTGAGTTTTGAATCAAAGAGAAATGCCCAATATCCCAAATGAAATTTCGTCTCTTTAATGTAGTTATCATGCCATCTTGACCTCTGTTGTTGAACTAGGCTAGTTCTCTGGAAGGCTTCTTGTCTGAATTCATTGAGCTCATTTAGTTGTGTCATCCTTTGCTTTCGGGCTTCTAACAAGTCAAGATATAACTAGACTATTGTCTTATAGGTCTAGATCCAGAACTCTATCGGAAATAAGACTTGCTTCCCTTAAACAAGTTCATAGGGAGTATACCCTATAGTATTTCTCCATGTAGTTTTGTAGGCCCATAAAGCATCTGAAAGCTTTTCCACCCATTCCTTCCTGTGTAGATGTACAATATTGGTAAGGCTAGCTTCAATCACCTTATTTTTGGACTCAACTTGTCTATTGGCTTGTGGATGGTATGAAGTGGAATTTCGCCGTTTTATCTTGTATTGGTCCATAAGCTTCTGCACTAGTCTGGATGTGAACTGTGTTCCTTGATCTGTTACAATTTCTCTTGGGACACCAAAATGAGTAAAAATATCCTCAAAAAGAAATGAAACTACAACATTTTCTGTAGCAAAAGGAAGTGCTTTAGCCTCTACCCATTTAGTTACATAATTAGTACATACCAGAATATACTTCTTTTGCTTTGGCTGAATTTCAGACCCTGCCTTTCAAGAGGGATAATAATAGTGACCCTTGATAGGCAAAAGGCAGGGTCTGAAATTCAGCCAACCTTCAGCCAACCTTCGGCCAACCTTGAGCCAACCTTCGGCCAGCCTTGAAGGGGCCCCATCACCCCACCTTCCGACCAACAACCAAACATCCCCTAGGCCGCCTTTGGTTTATCTTTAATACCACTACTGCACCGAACTCCAACAATAACACTGGAAGATACCCGCCAACATCCTAAGAATCCGCCAACATCCTTTGACCTTTTGCACATCCCGCCAACATCCCAAACCCCTCCAACATCCCCTTTGGGTTCATTTTCTAGACTTTCCTTTCTTCCTACCTTCCTTACCCCTGCAAATTTAAAAGCTTAGGAAAATCAAATAATCCTGACTCAAATCTTTTCCTTCCACCAATCTACTGACATTAAATTTTGATCTCCGGAAATTACAAGCTTAGGAAATTCAAATGGTCCTGACTACAAATATACGGACATTAAAATTTGATCTCTTGACTTGGAAGGTTTTGTAGACTTCAGCACAACACATCCCTTGACTGACAGACATAGGGGTGTTGAGGCCCTTTTTCGTAGGTGTGACGTACTATTATTTGCACCCAACGGCTTACGGTTCAGTGTTGTACTAGGCTCAATATTACCTGCACTGGGTGAGCTGCGTACAAGTATAGTCAATTTAATTCCTGAAACGGCATACAAACCCAGGAACACCATGCCCATCTTCATCTGATTACTGACCAGATTATTATAGATTGACCAGATCCTTTTTTATAGGCTGGCTACAGACCAGATGATTACAGATGATAACAAACCAGATCTTTTTATACTGGTTACAGATATATCTTTATATACCCTAAAGAGTGTTGTCGACGCCTTATGGCATAATTAGTACATACCAGAATATACTTCATTGAAAGAATCCTCATAGACTGTGAAATCATCCATGTACACTTCCACAAAATCACGAATAAGGTCAGATAAAATGCCAAGGACTGCTCTTTGGAGTGTTGTTGGAGCATTACATAACCCAAAGGGAAGTACTCGGTAAGCATAAGTTCCACATGGACAAGTGAACATGGTTTTATCTTGACCTTCAGGGGCTACCTGAATCTGGTTATATCCACTGAACCTGTCCAAGAAGGAAAAATGTTTTTGCCTTGCTAATGTGTTTAAGACCTTGTCTATGAAAGGTAGCGAAAAGTGGTCTTTTAATGTTGCTTTGTTTAATTCCCTTTAATCGACACATACTCTCCATTTTCCATTCTTCTTAGGAATGATTACTAGGGGTGAAACCCATTGACTGTCAGATATTGGATAGATGAAATTTACATTTAGTAGTTTCTGTAACTCCTCCTTAACAATTTCTTTTAGATTTGTGTTCATTCTCCACTGAGGTTGTATAATTGGTCTTGCATTTTGTTCAATGTAGATATGATGTATGCAAGTTTTAGGATCAATCCCTCTCATGTCAGTGTATTCCCATGCAAAAGTAGAAGAATGTTTTTGTAAAATTTCTATCAATTGATTCTTTTGAATTTCTTCCAAGTTTTGATTGACATTCAAGGTTTTTCCTGGAAAGATTTCTATCGAGGAATTCCAAAATTTTTCCATGGAGAGAAATGATACTTGTTTAGATGAGATACTCATTTCAATTACGGTCATAATGTGAGGAAGATTCATTATTTTCCAGTAAATTTAAAAGTTGGTCTCCTCTTTTACTTGTTCAATAATGAAAATAGGTTGTATATCTTCTTCATCCTCTATCCATTCTTCAGTTTCTATATCTATTATTGTTCTTGCAGGGGGATATAATGTAAATTTCTTTGTAGAATTTCAATCTGAGATGAACATATTGCCTGATCTACAGCCAATGAAAGCATCAGTTGTAGCCAACTAAGGCCTTCATAGAATTAATGGATGTCCTCCTAAATTATTCTTGGGTGTTAAGACCATCAAATCAATAGGATATTCCCAAGAATCTAAGGAACACAAATATCTTCCAACACACGATCTAGTTTAATAACAGACCTATCTACTAATTGGAACATGGTTGGTGTGTGTTGAAGGTTAGGAAGCCTAAGTGTGTCCATAACCTGTTTACTCATTACGTTTATGGCTGCTCCTAGATCAATCAGTGTGTTTGGTATTTCAGTTCCATTGATGTGAATTTTTACAATGGGGCTTCTTGGATCTAAATATTTTTGAATTGTCATCTTCCCCATCATAATGTCTGCAATTTTTCCAACTAACTGAATTCTTTTTATATCTTTTCTTCTTCTCCCTAATCTTTGTGTATTTAATTCCTTATTTGTTTTTGCAAAAATTGGTACTTCTTTTATGGTTTGTAATGAAGGAATCTTAATACAAGAATTTCTCAATTCATCCATCATATTGTAATCAGGCAAGACAATTTGTTTCTCTACTCCATCGATTTTCAACCTTTATAGGAAAGGTGGTCTAATTAATATCGAGGGTTCTTCTATGATAGGAGTATTTATTGGAACTTCTGCTTGTTTATTTTCATTTTGAGGGAGAGAGGTTTCCCCTTCTTTTGATTGGTTTTTGTGTATTTGAAGATCGGATCTTGTTTCTTGAATGACAATAGGAGGTTTTCTTGGTAATATTGTTCCATACCCTAATTGGAAATTATTTAGGTCTAATGGAATTATTACATAAGTTTGAGGATTCTAAACCTCCATGTTGTACGTTGGTTGTTATGGTATTTTTTTATTAGGATTTAGAAGTGGTTGAGTGGGCAGTTGATTTGATTTTTGTGGAAATGGTAAGGAAAGTTGTGGGTTTTGATTCTGAACTAGAACTTGTGGTAATTGATTAGCTTGGGGAATTTGATTAGATGGTGGTAAAAATTGTGGTGGAAGGTAAGATGGTGAGTATTGTTGATATTGAGCATAAGCTCCATAATGATTTTTCCATCCCTGATTCCAAGGTTGCTACTGTGGCTGAGCCCAAGGCTGCCAGGCTGAATACCAATTATTTTGTGAAGACTGGGCGAATTGTTGTGGTCTAAATCCTTTTGATTGATTTGGTTGGGGACTTTGCCATGGTATTTTGGCTATAAAGTAGAGAGGGTATATTGGTTATGATATTCCTTCATCATTAAATACAACCTTAAGACCTGGTAAGGATGGACATTCCTTCGTATCATGATTATCTGCACACATGACACAGGTTTCTCTGGCTTTTGAGTCTAAGGGACACTCTCTTAGAGCACGTTTCTTCCGACATTTGGGACAGAAGATAGATAATGCAAGATTTTCAGATTTTTTCTTGTTTTGTATTTTAAGGGTGTCTATCTGCACACTTACTCTCCCTAAAATATATGTTTTGAAGGTGTCAAGAAAATTTCCTAATTCTACCCTGCTGACTGTCCTAGCTACGAATTTTTTAATTCTTCAAAAGAGAGGGTCTCTAGGACTCCTTCCAACTCGTGCTTTACCCCTTGAGATATGTACACATAAATCACAAATATTTGCAAATGGTAGTTGGGAAATATCTCCTTTCCCAGTTAGGTTAAGTAGACCGTTCCATTCATCTTTAATAGCTCTAAGTAAGAGGGATTTTAAGTTTTCTTCATCCAAACTATCCACTTTTGCTCTTTTAACATTATAAACAAACCTTTCTACCAAGACTTCAAGATTTTCATCTTCTTTTTGTGTCATTTTGAAGACTTCATCTTTAAGGTTACTAGGCATACAATAATTTCTATATTTGCTTAAGAAAGCCTCTTTCATTTGTCCCCATGTTGTTATAGAATGCACTCCTAGACTCATGAACCATTTTAATGATGAGTCTTTTAATGTGGCAGGGAACAATTTTAACTTTTGAGCATCATGCAGATAGTCATGCGAACTACATAATGCTTCAAATTTGAAGAGAAATTTCTCTGGATCTTCGTTCCTTTTCCCGTGGAAGTTAGGAAGAATGGAGGGTGATATATTCTTCACTGTGAGGGTTGTATCTTCATCAAGAATAGGAAATCTAGAAGGATGTTGGTTTCCTCTGCCTCTACCCCCTCCTCTACCTCTACCTCTTCCTCTTCCTCCAATCCTATGTTCTTCGCCATGGACATTGCGTACTTCTCCTTCTCCTTCTTCAACCAACATACATTATTTGGAACTAATATAGTGTTCTTATAATATTTTTGGTTCCTCTATCAATGGTTGCTTAGAATAAGTTTCTGATTGCTCTTCTTCAATAGGAACTTCTAATTTTCCTCATAAAATTTTCTCACCAGTGGAGGATAGAAATATTACTCCTGTAGTTGGGGATGTAGGATTTTCTTCAATTACAACTTTAGTAGAAGAAGTGGGTGAAGTTCTAGATTGGATTTTTGATCTTGACATTTCAGGAAACCTTTGTCGACCTGTAAAAGGAATTCGGGTTTGAGTAGGTGGTGTGGATTCTCGAAGTCTATGTGAAGTGAGTGGATTTGTGGGAATTAAACTTCTTCCTCTCCCTACAAATCTACCTCTAGAGTCTCTATCCCTACGCATATCATCTTTTGATTTTTTTTTTTAACTTCTATATGTACTTCTGTGGCAAGGGCACCAAAATTTTTGGCCAATTTAAGGTCTTTAAATTGTCAATCATAAATTATCAACCAGGGCAGGTAGATTGATGAAGTACAGGTGCACAATATGTGCTAGAAGTTATTCGATATGTCATTATGTATTTGTTAGGATCTAAACTTAAGATGAATATGGAGGTGGTGTTTTTCAATTGTATTAGTGTCGCAATCCTTAAAGTTGTTAGTTAATTTCTTAAGAGTTATTCTCGATCTAATTAGTTTATGGATGATATGAGAGTGATCCTATTTGTATTAGATTGTTTTCGGATTTTTGGTCTTGAATCTTTATGCTGTAGCTTCTAATTCACTAAGTGCAAAAAGAAATCTATTCTATTAATTGTGAAGAAATACTGTCTGAACTCAATTGTTTAGGAGAAAACTCTCACACTTTTACTTATTCAATTTTCATTCAAACAAGATATTTCAAACGACATCTATACTATGAAGTAAACACACTTGAACTATGCTAGATAATAAGCAAATTAAGTAACAATGTTGTACCAAGTATAAAGCAATTCAAATAACAGACTAAACTAGGTATGAAGGAGATGAAAGTACTTATGCAGACAATGATTCATTGGTGAATTCATTATGCTGCATTTCCACACAAAATGGAGTATTCAAGGAATGAAAAGAAATTGAATTGCAATTGTTTAAGACTTGTCACTGTTCATAGGGGCCCTCCATAAATCAGTTCATAATCTCTAGTCAACGCAATGCGTACACACAAAACCAATTCTATTGCTGGCAAACAAAATTCACAACTATTTCAAAATTACATCATACGGTGCACACCAAATCATAGTGTGACCATAAGTTTTATAACAGGTCTCTGGCATAACAAAATGAGTAATTTAAGCCTAATATCTTTATCTTATCTAAAATATATTGCTAAACCTTTGATTTTCTATTCCAAAAGAAAATTAATAAGATTTCGATTGAACTCAGATTCTGTTTCGGTGAAGATCTTGCAGTTGACTTGGGGTTTGACCATGATCTCTTGCACTTATCTTAATGAACAGTTTCAAGGGGATAGGATGGGATCCATGAGGAAACCATTCTCTCCATCTGCATTCTTTACTGTTGACATGGAGCTTCTGAACCTTGCAAACAATGGAGATAGCTACAAAAATCTGAATTAGCTGCGGAAATAGGCCAATTCAGTAGCCAACTGCATTCTTTAACAAAACAATAGGGTATAGCATGAAACATTAATCATAATACATATTATTTCATCACTTCATAAAAAACTAGTGGATATCGCTTTATTTAGGTGGTAAAGATATAGGAAAAGACAGGAATATTAGGCAAAAATGGATGTCATGGTAAGACAATCTTCAGACTCTACAACGATGATGAAATTAAGGTTTGGATATGATAATACCATAATCAATGAGAAGTATAGTGGGAATGATGATCCTCGCGATGATTTGGTGTGTTGGACTAAGGCCAGGGGAATAGAGCTACAACCATAATGGGCACACATTTTCTATCATACCTCAGATACAATCCCAATGAACTAGTATTTGGAAACAGTGCTTCGCCATGGGACAACTAAATGGGACATCTTAAGAGAGTGTTTCTTATTTACTTTCAGCTTTGATTATGGGTTTGAATGCATTGATGAAGCACTTCAGGAGATAAAAGTAGTTATATTCAGAACGCCTAAGGAACTGGTAGAATGGGCTCACCCAGATTGGAGTACACATCTAAGCCATGCCCTGGAATGTCACAATGTGACTGTTGAAGAGGAAGAAGATGACCCGTGAAATATTAACATTCCAGAGATAGACAAGCAACGTGAAGTTGAAGGACCAAAAGCTAAGAACTCAGATATATCATCTCCTTTGAAAACTAGAAAAGTAAATATTGGATTTGAAGAAGAGCCTAAGTTCGGGAAGATAGGAGACTATTGGGACAAAGATATAGTCGATAAGGTGGCCGAACTACTGTGTGAATACCAAGGTCTATTCCCAACAAATTTCTCTGATCTGAACGGGATTGTAGGAGATTTAGGCCTAATTAAAATCACTTTGAAACCTGACGTGAAGCCCGTGAAGTAGAGACCTTATCAGCTAAATCTGAAGTATAAACAAAAGGTGCACCAAGAAATTGGTAAGATGTTGGATGCTAGAATTATTGAACCATTAGAGGAATCTGATTAGGTGAGCTCAATGGATGTTGAAGAAAAGAAATAAAAAGGCGAAATTAGGATATGCATAGACCTAAGAAAGTCGAATGATGCATGTGTGCATGATCTGTTTCCAACACCCTTCAGATGAAGTGTTGGAGAATGTTGGAGGATATGAGGCTTATTCATTCACTTATGGGTTCTTATGATATCATTAAATTAAGATCACGCTTTAGGATCACAACAAGAAAACCTTCGTGACATAAAGGGGGTTCTTTCAATATATAGTAATCCCATTTGGATTAAAGAACACACCCACAATCTTCTCTAGGGTAGTAATTGTGGCTAAGGAATTTATTCATAAATTTTTGGAGGTTTATTTTGATGATTGGATTGTGTTCGGGTTGGTGAAGCACCATGTTTCAAGTCTGCACCTTATGCTGGATACATGTTGTAGATATCAGATCGCACCAAACTTGAAAAAGTGCATATTCTGTGTACCCTTTGGCTTATTGCTTGGACATGTAGTATGTAAGCAAGGATTGATGGTGGACCCTGCGAAGATCATTGTGATTGTGACTTTGGAAGCTCCCAGGAATGTGAAGTAGCTATGCATGACATTGGGGCACACTGGGTATTATAGAAATTTTATGAAGGCTTATGCTCAGATAACCACGCTGATGGAAAATTTATTAAAGAAATAAGTGACATTTTGTTGCAATGAAGAATGTTAACACAGTTTGGACGTATCGAAGAGGAAGATGGTGATCGTACTGATCCTGATATTCTCGTATTGGAAGAAAGAATTCCATGTGCATTTGGATTCCTCTTGCATTGCGCTTGGTGTGGTATTGAACGAGGCAAGAGAAGGAGAAATTGGTCATCCGATAGCTTTCGCGAGTAGAAATTTATCAAAGGATGAGAATAATTATTCCACTATAGAGTGTGAAGGGCTAGCGATGGTCTACACATTGCAAAAGTATTGGCATTATTTTTTGGGCGCACATTTTAAAATGTATACAGATCTCTTCCAATGGTTATTATAGTTTCAGGAGTATGACTTTGAAGTAATTGTGAAGCTTGGAAGGCTGAATGCAGGACCAGACCACCTCTCAAGGATTGAAATGGGCGAAGAACCAAATAGTTTGGAGGAAGGATTGTTGGATGCATATCTCTTTGCTGTGCGCGTTGTGGATGACCATTTTTCTCATATCATTCAGTTTTTAAACATGAGTAGAGCTCCAAAAGGGTGTTCCATGCAGCAAAAGAAGGAATTAGTGGTCTTCTCTACAGATTTTTTGGTGATTTCAAGTCACTTGTATAAGATGGGAACCAACGAAATACTGCGAAGTTATGTTCGAGAGTTTGAACGTGCTCGTATCCTCGCTGAATCACATGGAGGAGCGGCGAGAGGGCACTATGCACGAAAAATGATTGTGCAAAAGATTTTGTGCATAGGGTTATGGTGGTCGACATTACATAATGATTCTAACACATACTACAAGGCATGTGATGATTGCTAAAGAACATGAAAGCCTTCACAAAGAGATGTATTTCCCCTAAACTGTCAGGTGTCATTACAAGTATTTGATAAGTGGGCTATTGATTTTATAGGACCAATACAACCACCAGGGAAGAAGACAGGCACTTGGTATATTATTACTACAATAGATTACTTAACAAAATGGGTAGAAGCATAGCCAATGAAGGATTGTTTTGCTACTAATGCCACAAAGTTCTTGTTTGATTATGTATTGACATGGTTTTGGTGCCCTAAGGTATTAATTAGTGATAGGGGCACATTTTCTGAATGAAACAATCAGTGTGATGCTTGAAGAATTCAAGGTATAAAATAAAAAGAGTACTCCCTATCATCCCCAAGCCAATGGTACTGTGGAAGCATTCAATAAGATTCTGGAGAATGTGTTGGCCAAGATTTGCCATGTGCAGAGGAACGACTGGGATGTGTGCATACGAGGAGTTCTATGGGCATATTGAATGACCTGCAAGAAGTTGACAGGCCAAACTCCATTTAGGTTGGTCTATGTGATTGAGGCAGTAATGCCTATGGAAGATATTGTGTCAAGCCTGTGTATTCCAACTTTGATAGAGATGGCAGATAGCGCGACCTTGGAGGAACAACTTGCACAGTTACTGGAGCTAGAAGAAGATCGCTTTCTTGGAGGATTTCACCAGCAAGTGCAAAAGGAACAAGAAAAATCCTGGCATGATTGGCATATTAAGTTACACACTTCCAAGGTGGATGATTTGGTGCTATTGCATGACAACAAGTTAACAAAGTTTATGGGGAAATTTCAAATCCATTGGTTAGGGCCATATGTTGTTAAGGAGATCATGAATAGTGGCACAATTCAGCAAGCGAAGCTGAATGGGGAGCCATTCCCTAGAAAAGTGAATGGAAGTAGGTTGAAGTTGTACACAGGGGATACTGGCCTCACACAATGACTATATGGTAGTAAGAGAGTCTTAGCGCTCCAGATAACTGAAAGGGGGCATGGGACTATAAACTACACTGCATGTAGAAGAGGAAAATGTAGTAACGAGGCTGCGTGATGGATGAAAAATGTACGACAGAAGAAGCTGTGACAAAAGAAGCTGCGACAGATGAAGCTACAACAAATGGAGTTGCAATTGGCAAGCTGCACCACAAGGGGTGATGTGCACACAACTCAGTCCAAAAGTAGTCGTTGAAGTCACTATTCATGATTGGATAGAAAAAATCCTGTTAGGAGGAGCGGGTAGGCGACATTTATGGTGAAAATATTGGAAGATCTGCCACCAAAGCTACATTTATGATCAGAAAATGGAGGGAACGATCAGATTTGAATTCAAAGTTGCCTATAAATCTAGCATGTTGGTTTTCCAAAGAACACTTCGCCATCTGAGAGTTGCGTATGAGCACTATTTTCTTCACTCTATGAATCAGTAGACTTGGGAGAATTTCATTGCAAGCCCAACATTCGCGAAACTACCTGAAGAGAACCAAAAGCTTATTCTTGGAAAAATGTTTGCTCCAGTAAGTTCCAAAGCCATAGCCTCTCAAGTAGACACCCTTGAAGTTGCGTCCATGGAAGCTACACCCTCAGTACCTACGACGTTGAGGTAACCTAGGCCAAAGCAAACAACTGCTAAGGAGAAGCAGCAGAAACCTGTACCGGTGAGGTAGTCACCGAGGAAGAACCTGGAGGTTTGACAGAAAGAAAAGAGTGACAAGGCAAAGGAGCTGGAGGAACTAGTGGACTTGGAGGCCAAGGAACTTCGTGATGGAGTTGAGGAGTTAGATGCTAAGGAGGGTGAGCCTATCACTAGGTTCGCGACGTATATCCCTCTATGAAAAGGGAAAGAAAATGTGAACAAGGTCCCGAATTTGGGTAAATTCATGGTCTTTATGCCACTGTTACCAAAAGAGGTAGTTTTTGAAGGCACGCTCTTAGCACGCATCCCAATGTTGAATATGGAGGATTGGGATCTCTCTGACCAAAATAAATTCCATCACTTGGCCACCAATAAATACATGACCAAGATTTATTATGAATAAACTCAGGTCACAAGGCTGGAACCCATGAAATGGGTCAAAGGTGTCGAGCAGGACAAATGATTGCATATGCTCTACATGCTGCACTTCTTGCACTGGTCAATTATCAACACTTTCTGTGTGTGCCAGCTGCTCATGTTGGTGCATGATGGGTGCTTGTGGCTAGGCGAACCCATCCCTATAACCAATATGATTATCCATAGAATTATGAAGTTTCCCTATAAAGGGGTGGACCCAGCCAAGGAATTTGGAGGAAAGAGAAAATAAATAGAGATGGCCAATAGAATGAAAACTAAATTTGGGTTGATTAAGAAGTCGCCACACGGATATTCTATCTGCTCAATTCAAGACCAAGAGGTGCAGTTTGTGGCTCAAATTTTAGCGTGGGATGATCATGAGGAAATTCATGTCTTGTGAGATGTAAATTAGTTAAAAGAAACATACATCAAGATCTTTGATGTCAATAATGATAGCAATTATTGTTAAAACTCTAATTATCTTAGTTTATTGTTCATACGGTTTTGTAAGCGTAAGGTGTCATGTAACCAAGTTTTTCATGTTAAACATGATAAATACTCGAGAGGCATTGTTGGAGAGTCATTTTGGACCTTGAGAAAAAATAATTCCAATTCCGTGCCCCGTGGAGGTTTCCTTGACGCACTATCAGAGTTGCACCATGTAAATTCCTTGCGTTTTCTTGTGTGATTTAATTTCCAATTTATGTGCATTTATTTCTTATTTTTATATAATTTAATGGGCTCAAATAACAACAAATGGTATCAGAGTTATGATTGTGAGTCCATGAGTTAAAATACGAACAAAAAAAGACGTTGCGAAAGAAGTTTGTAAGTCCATTGAAAGTAGCAGGAGATAATAAGCCAAAGGAGAAGTTTATCACTAGTTTTTTTCTTTTCGTGAAGTTTAAATGTCATAGGCATCTACTACAGGGGTTGAAGCTTGAAGCTAGTGGCCAAATAATGACGAGTTAGATGAAGTGTTGAACATGCTCGTTGTGTGAAGACCACCACATTTGACAACTGAGTGTAGCCGTTGTTGTTTGGTGCGTGGAGCATAAAGAACCGTTGCAACCAAGTGGAAAAAGTAGTCTAAGGAGAGTAGTCAGGTGTGGAAAATGTGATTTGAGATCCCATCATTAAGAGAGAAGAATATTTGTGTTGTAACACCATGAGAGTGCACCCATTGTGAGTTGTAAGGGAAAAGTCTAAAGACAATTATTGTAGAGCTACCTGTTTGCATATAATTTTCTTTTTAAATGACATCCTTTTTTTAAACAGTGTGGTTATAAATTACCACTGTGGCGAGACGCTGAGGAGAAGCTAAGAACTTTGGAGAGTGAATGTTGGGTAATTCAAGAAAAAAATATCTAGAAATTCTTCTGGAGAGTTTTTGAGTTTTGAATCCTTTTATGAAAATTTTCATTGAAGAATTAATTTATTAGTGAACAAGAAAATAAGTAGAGTTTACTGAACACTGATTGAAGATTTTTTTTGTAGAAATTGTTTTTCTTTTCAACTTTGTCAAAGAAATGGGATTTTACCCTTTTAAAGAACATAAAACATTCTTTTTAGATATTCTAAAAGGGTTATAGAGTTTTTTGATGTTAAAAAAGAGGTTGAAACCTTAGTTGAAAAATTCAAACAAGAGAGTAGAAAATTTATTACAAAAAAAAGCCCTACCTGAAAGAAGGAAACCCTAGTAGCAGAATTTTTTAAAAGAACTTAGTCATTTGAAAGAACCCATGTAGGAAGAAAATGGATAAAATGACTAATGTTAAGTTTGAGGTGCAGAATTTCATCGGTAGGAAAAATTTTGCATTGTGGAAACAAAAGGTACGAGATTTGCTTGTGCAACAAGGGTTGTAAAAAACATTAGATAGGGTTAGAAAGAAACATGTTAGCATGAAAACTTTGGATTTGGAGGACACAGTGCCCGAGCTCTCAATACCATCAAGCTGTGTCGGGTAGATGAAGTTATCTTCAACATTCTTGAAGAAACCTCAACAACATGTTTATGGGGAGACTTGGAAACATTATATATCACCAAGCCTTTAACCAACCTAATATATTTGAAGCGGTAGTTGTATAGCCTTCGAATGAAGGAGGGTTCTAAAATTGCAGAACACTTAAATGTATTTAATACACTTATTTTCCAATTGTCAGAAATGGATGTTAAATTTGAAGAAGAAGATAAAGGTATTACTTTGTTATGTTCCTTGCCTGAGTCTTGGAATCACTCTACGACTTCTATCAGTTTGAGCATAACTGAATCTTTAGAATTTGATTATGTTGTGGGAGCTCTATTATTTGAAGAAGTATGAAGGAAGTTTAGCATTGAAACTTCCACACAAGAAGCTATGGTAGCCAGAGGTGGTCCAAGGAAAGAGGATAGAAAGTAAGAATTTCTTCTAGATCAATGTCAAGAGGCAAGAAGTGTAAATCCAAATGTCACTACTACAACAAAATTGGGCATCTCAAGAAAGATTATTGGAAAAGAAATGAGTATGTTGATAACACACAGATGGAAGCAAAGTAAGCTGAGTCAGTTATGATTTATGAAGTTGTATCTGTTGAATTAGGTATTGTTACAGATCCATTTGGGCATATCACTCCCATCATCTAGATCAATGTTTTAGGGCTCATCAAACCTTAATTGCAGTTGTTGCATTCCCTAGCAAGTCAACCTTTTGAATGCCTCCTTCCCAGACAATTTCATTACTTGAAGACATCCTAAAATGATCTCTAAAGGGACCAACATAGGTAGGCCCATGTAAGGGTGCATTGCAGAGTAGTTAAGTCCATGCTAGGGTGCTCTCCAGAGCACTTAGGCCCTCCTTGACCCGCGCTGGGTGAGATTGACTGAAATTCACATAGGGTTTGGGGAATATTCTTATCTCTTGGAGTCTTCTAGAAGTTTCCCCCACTTATCAACTCCTATGAGCTCGAAAGTGGATGAGGAATGAGTTAAGATGCATCCTATCCTCTCATCCCTTCCTCCATGGAACTAATTCTAAGTATGGAAGGCCATTCAATACCCCCATTTATGACATAACCTCCTCCATATTCCTATAAATTGAGCACTCATCTAAGTGATCAAGGGTTGGACTTTGATGAATTGTAAGGAGATAATGTTGCTATGAGAATTGACTTTGAGACAAGTATTGTTATGATGTCGGAGTGTCATGCTTTTGATGTGATGTGGATGGGATCAAAGCTAGAGGAGTGACTTCGAATTAGACTTCATGGTTGTAATTGTTCCTTCTATTCAATAAAGTATTTGAACCTTTTTCCCATATGTTTATCTTGTTATATGATGCGTATATGTGTGAATGTATCTGATTCCATTTACTTTTAATCAATAGATATTTTTCTTTGATTGGTTCTTTGTCTTCTGTTGATGTTTACAGGTACTTCTCAAGTGCGTTTAGTACGGGAAGGAGCTATGAGATCGATACAAGGGACACAAGAGGAAAGCGAAACTACAAGTAGGTTTTGTCATCCTCTTCGTCTTATCTATTTCTTATAGGAAAAGGCTAAAGTGCTTTAATCTGTTGTTATAGATATGGCTACTTATCTAGGGAATTAGTATTTATCGGTAGATACCAAATTCTCCAAAAAAAATTGGTGACCATACTAGGGAATATCATCCTTCCTAGTAGCTTATCCACGTCCTAGGGCACTCTTGCAGACCCTACTTGTTTTCATTTATTGTATTTCAGCTCTATTGCATTGAATTTTGGTCAAAACTGTGTCAATTTGCCTCTTGAAACGGCTTACTATCACCAGCGTAGGCTTGTGAGGGACACATTGCGCTGCAGAGCACCCTTGGCTTAGGGACAGTGCTTTGAAGCGTACTATCTCCCATTCAGGGCTGCGTTGATCCTCCAAGGGTCAGTTTCTCACCTTTGGATTGAGATTTTTGCCAAAGTTCTTTTGTTTGATTCCTTGTTGACTGGTTAATGAATGTCATGTCTCAGAAAAAAAGTTTTTATCTCCTTTGCTAGCCCTACTTTGACTTGGTTGATTAATGCTTCTTAAATGTTTTCTTTGTCATTATTGATCCATAGTCAAAGTTAGATTATAGTCGATTAATATTTGTTTGAAAGAAAGTGTCGTAAAAGTCTTCTTTTCCCTCAAAACAAAACTGTCGTAACGTCTTTGTTCTTGTTAAAGATTGATTGATTGTATGTGAATTAGTTTCCGTTTGTCCATATTCAAATTAAGGAAATTGAAAAAAAATACATGCATTTTTCATTGAAATTTAAGTTTGTGTGTGCTCATAGGAATAGTTTAGGGAAATTGCATTAGATTGTGCTCTTTTCTCTTTGATCGAAAGAAATCTGATTGCTCTATCCCTATTAGCTAAGATTTTCATTGTTAAATTGAATGGAAAGAATACTTATCATAATAGTTGCATTCCTATGAATTTTAGAATACATCATATGGTGAACTTGAAAGGAAAATTCCTAAGCAAGATCAACTTAAAATTAACCTCAATTTACCTAATGGAGCATTGTCACTTAACGTAAAACATTTACTGGTTCTAGGCTAGAGACGTGTTCTAACATCATAAAAAAAATAAGTTGTCACTAACTTGTCTACAATACATCCCAAGTGTGATACCTCATTCCATGTACGTGAGTATATCGTAGCTCGTCCACGTACCTTCAGGTATATAGGGCAGTGTTACAGTACGTAAAGTATATGGGAATGCTCTCACTGTGCGGTTTTGCATTAGAGAATGCTTATACAAATTGGGCCTACACATACTTTTGGGTATATATGGGAGGATAACACTAGGATGCTATCCATCCTTAGGTAACCGAGTTGGCCACCTTGTACACCATGATACACTGAACACAACATTTGGGGAGATTGCCTGCCCGTACTTCTTGGCTCGCCAGGAGGTATTCTACAATTCACAGTTTCTTGGTAAACCTTTTTCCTAGCTTACTCCTTTTCGTTTATTTCTTTTTTGTAATAAAACTAATCAGCAATTGTGGAGGAACATCAACCCTTACCCCATCGTTCGTGGAGAGCAGTGAACAAACTGCCTTTGCCACCTGAAGCTACACATATTTAGTCAAAGCGGTATCATTTAACGGAGTCAAGTACATCAAGAAATCATGGTTCTTCATCTGAATTAGTAGAGTCATCCATTTCGGTAAGCACTGAGACTCCAGTTACTCCAACTATTTCTGGTACATCCGTTACTAAAGAAGAAATTTCACAATTACCTGAGGACACTATAACTGACACTAGCGAAATGGTAACTGAAGTTGTTCAACAACAAGTTGATCCTCAACTTGAAGTTGCTCAGCAAGAAATTACTTTTGAACTTGAATCAGTTCAACTAGAAGTTAATCCAAAACTTATCATAGTTCAATCAGAAGTTACTTTTGAACCAGAAGTTGTTTAGGAACCTCTCCCTGAAACTGTTGCTCTTTTACCAAAACATCTAGACTTCAATTTGGAACATTCAGAAGTTGTTACTTTACTGGAAGACAACCAACCAGTTAACCCTCAGACGTCAGTAACTACTGAAACTTCCACTTTACCAACACCAGATGTCTATTACGGACCTGACAGTGAAGTTCTTCCACCTGGTTTATTTGTTGTTGAGGAAGAATTTGAAGAATATACTACACCTGGAACTCCATTCCATTTTGGAACTGGGCTTTATGTTTACCCTTATACTCCTCATTTTACTACTCCTTTTGATCTTACTTCTTTTCAAATACCCATTGATTCTTTAGGACATCTATTGGGTCAGTTAACTATGGCTGAGCAATCGTCAACATCCCAGACTGTATCATCTGATGCAGCTATGGTAGAATCTTCTATCGCAACCTCTTCGATGTTTTCTACTACTCCTGAGTAACATCTATATGGTGAATCATCCGTTCCGGCTGGTTACCAATATTTATCTAAAACCGACTCAAGGGTTGCTTCTACACCATGGTCATGGTCCAATTCCTCTACCAGAATTTTAACTGGTTCTTCATTCACAAGAACTCAACAGTTTGATCATGCATATCAATATCAAACTAGGCAATCTAGTCAACAACAACCTATGTATCCATTACATATTGGATAGCCACCATATGGAGAGAAATATGATTATTCACCTTATCCTCCATATCTTGGAGGACCATCATATGGTAGTATCCCATCGTATTCAGGTCACTCTAGAATGCGAGTCTATCAATGGAAACCAATAATGCCAGTTCAACCAAGTCTTGTGTCTCCAACACAACCAATGCAAACTGTATCAAATGTTTCTATTACACCTATTGTTACCACTATACTACAGTCACAAGTTCAAATGGTTGTATCTCATCCTATACAAACTGATCCTTCTACCTCCCAACCACAAGTTTCAGGTCAGTAGGCCCAAGTTTCTGTGGCTGTTGTACAACAACCATTTGTGTCAAGGGTCCAACAACCTCAGGTTAGTGTACCTTTATCTAGAGTGACTCGGACTTACACTAGCATAGTGTATTCACAACCTAGTCAACCTTACATTGCTAGGCAACAACAACCATTAAATGAACAACCGTTGCACCAACAACAACAACAATTTTAATCCAACAACCTTAGAAACGCCAATATCAACAACCTCAATTCCAGCAATTCCAACCCCAATTTGGACTTGCCCAACAAGCTCAACTTGGTTTTGGACAATATCAAGCTTACCAAGGTCGTGGTCAACAAGGCTTTGCTAGTTATGGAAAACCACAAATTCAACTTGGTTATCAACAACCACCTTATATCGAATTGTTCAACAAAAACCTTATCAAGGTTACCAGATGCAGATGCCCTATGTTGGTATGCAAAGACCTATTTCCCAAGCAATTCCATCATATCTTGGGTATGCTCCACCTGAATTCAATCGACAGTTGCCATTTGTAGCAGCTCTTGAATTACCAAATTTCAATTGGCTCACTAATGATCCAATTTTATATGCACCTTGGTGGCTGGTAATTCCGCATAAGTTACCTTCTGACATTCTAAAATTCAATGTTAATCTGGGGAAGACCCATCAAATTATGTCATGACTTTTCATTTGTGGTGTTCATCAAACTCCTTGAATGATGATTCAGTTAGACTTCATCTTTTCCAAAGAACACTTACTGGTCTAGCTACGAAGTGGTACATTGACTTACCATGAGTTTCGTTTGACAACTTTACAACTTTAGCCACCAAATTTTTGACCCACTTCTAGTTACCTATCAGATACGAGATTGGAACACAATTTCTGACCAACTTTAAACAAACTACTGCTACTCGTATATCAGATCATATTCATGAGTGGCAACGCCATCGTTGAATGGTTAAGACTTATGTTCCTGATTAGCTTTTGGCTGAGTGGTTTATAAAATCCTTGTTTCCATCAATCACCGAGGATGTGGCAAAAGGTGGAGTTTTCATAGAAGAGAAATTAATTGCTCGTGCCCAATATTTGGACATGATTTATACACAGTTTGGCACACTCTACAACAAGATTCCTAATGCACCTCAACCAGCTTTCATTGTTCCTGCACCACCATCGAGTAAAGACACTCATGCCCATGACAGTGTGATTGGTTCTTCGAACACATAAATGGTGGGTAGACCATCTAGTCAATCACTTGCCATTTCCAATCAAAGTTCGAATGCATCAAAACCACTCTTTCTTCCGAAGTGAATGTCGTGTCATTTGACAAAGGCAAGAATCAAAAGTAACCAAGAGGCAAGAAAAAGGGGAAAAACAAGAAGAAACAAGATAATCCCCCTCAAGAGAAATCATCTGATTCCTCTACCTCGGCAAGGAAACCTTGTCATCCATGTCTAATCTGTAATGACGAGCATTTTTCAAGAGATTGTCCACACCAATCAGAAGTTTAAAAGCTTCTAAAGACTTCTAACACATCTACAGTGTTGACTGATCCATTTCCAAGCCTGAAGAAACATTTGGTTGCGATAGACCATTCTTCCACTTCCCAAGTACTTATGCTATCCGATAAAAATCCTCAAAATTAAGTTTTGGTGTCAACATGAAATAAATATTATGGAAATCCACCATCATCATCAAATAATCAGGCCACTAATCAACCTAATCCGTCGACTTCAACTTCATCTGAAAATATTCCACCACCTATTGCGCCAAAATTGAAAATAAGACCACAAAAGGGAGTTGTACATAAATCGACATTTAACCCTCGGGCTCGAGTAGCTCAGAACTATAACATAGTAGAAGACCTTGCTCAATCAACTTCTGCTATGTCAACACTTGAGGTGTTACAAAATTGTCCCTCCCAAAAGTAGGCTTTCGTGTCAGCAATTGGTGGAATAGACCCTACGGATTCCAATCTTTTGGTTTTCAACCATGCGGGATATACACCACAGTTACTGGCACAATTAGCTTTCTTAATTCAAGTAAAATCTCTCAATAAAAATGTTCACTGAACTATTATTGATGAGGGGGCATCGACTTGCATTATGTCAATGAGCTATTGGAAAGCACTTGGTTCACCATTGTTGTCACGATCACCAACAACATTAAAAGCTTTCGACAGACACACATGTACGCCTTGTAGGATTTTGAGTAACCTACAAATTGAACTAGGGGGGAAAACAATTACTGTTGAAGTCGAGGTAGTTGACGGACTCCTCGACTACAACATTTTACTAGGAAGGCCACGGGTATATGCTATAGATATTGTGGATTCCACATACTTTCGTACGATTGCATTCCCTCATAAAGGTGGAATCACAGTTATCGATCAACTTTCCTTCTTTGCATCTAGTTCTCAAGATACTGGAAGAATTTCATTGGTACACGAACCCCCGCTATCACTTCAAAATGTTGGTGTAGGTCTCTTTAAAGATCCTTCACTAATGGGTACTTTTACGCTGCCGTCACCATCTGATTTGGTAGAAATGGCAAGAGTAGAGACTTACAGCATGGTTTCCTCCACCTCATCTGATTTAAGGAGGATTACCAAGGGTTTTGAAGTTGATAGTAATATTGAAGTTATGTCGATAAGCCCCTTTGAGATTGCATAGCAGTGAATTTTTCTCGCTTGTGCGGCAAACCCAAATCCACTTTCACCAATTGTATGGGTAGACTGTTCATTAGAATATGGTACTTCTTTGGATCCTTTTTCACGTATATTCTCTATGGATGAAGGAATCATCCAATCAATGATGATAGGAGAAGAACCTTGGGAAGATTTTCGTCATCGTTCCCATCTTCCAGATGACATCGAAGATTATTCAAATGAACTTAACCATCCTTCAGTTGTTGATTTCCTTTTGAATTCTGTTTTCATAGATATAGTAGATTCCGAGTGAAACCTGTCAAATATTGAAGAAACGATTTGAGTTAATATTTCTACCACACATAATATTGTAGAAAACATTCGTGTCAGCAAATCTTTTGTGAATTTTGAGATATATTTGCATGGTCATACGAGGAGATGCCAGGCATTGACTCTAGTATTGCTAAACATGAAATCAAAATGTATCCTGATGTCAAACCAGTACGACAGTGGCTTTGACCTGTTCATCCAAAGAAATTCATCGCAATTAAAATAGAAGTTGAAAAGATTTTGCATGCTGGTTTCATTTACCCTGTACCTCTTACTAATTGGGTTTCCAACATTGTTCTTGTCATGAAAAAACAAGGGACTATTCGACTGTGCGTCGATTATAGGGATGTAAATCAGGCTTGTCCAAAAGACAATTATCCTACTCCTTTTATCAACCAGATTATTGATGAATGTGCCGGATGCAAAATTTTCTCATTTATGGATGGTTTTTCTGATTACAATCAAATCAATATCCACCCATAAGAGCAATCTAAAGCAACTTTTATTCGTGCATAGGCCACACTTGCTTATCGGAAACTCCCTCTCAGTTTGAAGAATGTAGAGACTACATTTCAAAGGGCAATGAACTATGCCTTCCATGACATCAAGCATATTGTTCACCATTACCTTGATGATTTACCCACTCATTCACAAAAGTGAACTGATCACCCGCAACATTTGAGAGCTATATTTTTGTTGTGCCGACACTACAAGATAAGACTCAATCCACACAAATGTGTGTTTTGTGTTGGTTCTGGTCGATTGCTTGGAGTCGTAATGTCTAGATATGGAATTCGACTCGATCCTCTAAAGGTTCATGCAATTCTTGACTTGCCTCCACCTTCAAATATTTTATAGTTATAGAGACTCCAAGGGAAGGCTAACTTTTGGAGGAGGTTCATTCCCAATTATGCTGAAATGGCTAAAGGTTTTACATGTCTTTTGAAAAACAAGATACCCTTTCATTGGGAGCAGGTTGCGCAAGCTTCCTTTGATGCTCGTAAAGATACCTTGATTACAACGTCATTAATGTATTCTTCGAAATATCAAAATGACTATTACCTGTATCTCGCCGCTACAGATACAACCATTGGAATGGTTTTAGTCCAAGAGGAAGATGGGATAGAACATTTTATATATTATTTTAGCTGCAATTTAAATGATATAGAAAGTAAGTACTCCTTTGTCGAAAAGTTAGCTTTGGCAGCTGTGCAAGCTATTCATAGATTTCGCCACTACATCTTGCTCCAGAAGACCACTGTCATTTCAGATTACAACCCTATGACATATATTTTTTCACGTCAATTGCTTGCGGGAAAATACTCAAAATGGATAGTCATTTTGCAGGAATTTGATCTAGAATTCATCAAGTCCAAATCAAAGAAATCTCTTGTTTTCGCCGAGTTACTTTGTGACCTTCCCTTGACCTCCATTGATTGAACATCTGAACCATCGATTTTGGATGAATCTCTATTCCTAATATCATCATCTGACTCATGGTGTGGAGATATACTGATTTATCTCTAGACCCAAACTTTCCAGCCTAAAACCTTTCACTTGCAAGAATGATGTATCTGAAACTAAGCCAAAGACTATCTGATCACTGGAGACACTCTTTACCATCGTGGTATCAATATTATTTTATGGAGGTGCCTCACACATGAGGAAGCAAATAAAGAATTAAATGATTTCCATTCAGGTGCTTGTGGTGGACTCTTATTTGGATATGCTACTGCACAGAGGATTCTCCGTGCTGGTTACTTCTGGCCAACTATATTCAAAGATTGTATTATTGCCGTCAGTAGCTATTATGCATGCCATATCTATGACTCCAAAGCTCTATTACCACCTGCACCATTGCATCCAGTCGATGTTGTTGGACCATTTGCCAAATGGGGTATTTACTTCATGACATGTAACTCCACCTCAGTCGAGGGGCATGGGTATATTAAAGTCATCGTTGAGTATTTTACCAAATGGGCCGAGGCGATGCCAACATTAAACAACATCAGCGAAAGGGCTATTCTTTCCTTTTTCAACCACATGGTTGCCCGATTTGGTGTACCACAGGCTATAGTTACATATCATGGGTCATATTTTCACAATCACATGATGGTTGAGTTAACTGCTAAGTTAGGACTCTGACATGATAGTTCTACCCCTTATTACCCACAAGCTAATGGATAAGTTGAGGCTATCAACAAGGTCCTCAAGCAAATATTGCAAAGAAAGATAGGGGTTCATAAATGAAATTGGCATTTAATCTTGTACTCTGCCTTGTGGGCATATCGAACCTTGGTGAGAAATGCAACTGGATTCACACTGTTTCACTTGGTGTACGGTTTGGAAGCAATCTTACCAATATAATGTGAAATTTGATCTATCAAACTCGCGATTGACCTGCTACCTAACAGTTTTGAAGAAGAAGCACATTTCTTGGAACTTATCCATATGGATGAAACCCATTGTGATGCCGCATTGGCTAAGGAAGTGCATAAGAAATGAATCAAGGCACGATACGATAGAAATGTCAAGCCTTATATCTTCTCAGAAGGAGACCTGGTCTTACTTTACTATTAGGAAGCTAATAAACTTGGAGTAGGGAAATTTGAAATGTTATGGAGGGGTCCTTATATTTTCAAGCATGTTTTGGCAAAAGGTGCCTACGAGTTAGTGGATTAAGATGGGGTTCCATTATCACAGCCCCGAAACGAATTGTACCTCAAACATTACTATGCTTAAATAAGTGTAGTAAAACTCACTGTATATATGCTTTCATTGGATGTGTGTGTGTCAGTGTGTCTTTCAGAGTTTTTTATTTGGTTAGTAATCCACTTTGCATTTATTGCGAATATCGGAATCTTTAGAACCATTTTTTGGTTAGGTTGATGGTGCTAGTCATAGTACGCAGAACCTATCTTCTGCAGCATGGGCTATTTTCGCTCCAAGTGGCAAGTTAGTGAGTCATAAGGGGATTTGTATCGGTAGTTAAATGAACAATATTGCTGAGTTTAGCACGTTGTTCGAACTTCTCTCTGATGCCATTTCACTTGTCATTCGCCGAATCATCATTAGGTTGGACTCACAACTCATTGTACTACAGCTTACAAGTGTGTATACCGTCCAAAACCCAACAATTATCTGAATTTTCCTTAAAGTTCATATTTTGGAAAGGCATTTTGAATACATTCAGTATCAACATATTTCTAGAAACTTTAACACATTAACTGATTCTCTAGTGAATTGTGTGTCAAACAGACATTTGTGACTGTTGGACACTTAATCCTCTATGGATTGGTGTAGAATGTGAACATCCATGGGAGTCCAAGAGTCCTTTGGATGTGGAACCCAATGGTCATACAAATGTACTGTAAATGAATATACTTGTTAATAATAGACACACTCTCATGCCTATCATTCATCTTATGTTTCTTCCATGTATATGTTTAACATGGTATCAATGAGGCTGATTGCTGGTCCTGCTCCATTTTGAGCCATTATTTTCCTGCGAATACTGACATATCATTTAGGTTTCCATGAGCACTTGTCAGCCATGCGATTTGTATACTCTCCCATGCAAAAATGCTTCTACCATTATTCTATGTCCAACATTCTCTACCCATCTGCTATGCCGATTATTTGCCTCTGAAGTTTATTCTGTGTGCATTGTAACTGATATGTTGGTTGGGAGCATCATTACTATTCTTTGCATTGTGAGCCAATTTTTTCAAACTCTTGGTACGTTAGTTCATTTACATTTGAGTCACCTACTATGGAATTTGAAGTGACTTCTTTGAAATTTTATACAATGGTTCCATGTCAAGAGGAAATCGTTGTTGTGTGTAGTGCGTTAAATCTTCATCTGTTAAGATATAATGCTAGTATTTGATTGCTTGATCTCTTTTGACTATGTTCAACCTCATGGTTCAACAGTGAAATGCGTAATGGTGCGGAAGAATCTTGGTTCAAGCCCAAGCCATGAGCAACGCCCTCCAAGAGGCCTCCATACCACAGGTGCAGAATGTTATTGTATACCACCAAACATTAAAGAGGATGACCTTAATACACCCTTAAATCCGCTCTCCATCTAGTCACATTGTCACTTCGTCCTTTTGTCTGCAACCTCCGATGCCAGGGTTTCCTGCTCAAAATATGAAATTTCTCTGGTTATTTTCTTGTTTCACATTGATTGCTAGTAATTCTAGCCACATGACTAGCTCTAATTTGGTTTAAAGAAAAATATTATCGAGAATCCCAATTTTCTTCCAGGTTTCGTACAGTACTATTGACTAACGCATTTCTGGCATTTATTTCATCCACCAACATATTGAGGGGCTCATTATCTCCTTTCCGATAATTTCATTCACTTGACCAATTTTCTGGCAATGAAAATTGCCCAAACGCCTCGGCTTCTTTGCACCTCCAAAGTGTTAAAATTATTCCTTTTACACCACGCATGTAATTGGTTGCGGCTATGAGAGGTAAAGCTAGGTCTCTTCACATTCCATGGTTATGTTTAACAATGGCAAGCCTCCACAAGCTGCTCTAGCACATGCAAGGCTCATCCATTCCTAAAGAGCGATTTGGCATGGCTGGGATTGACCCGAAGGGCGGAATTGATATCCTCTAATGCCAAGTCAAAATTCATCTTTTGCAAGCTCATCTCAGCCTGATTGGAATGCAATGGTTCCTGCTAACCAACTAAAGAACTCTATCTTGCGGCATCACACTGCCTCCTCTCCATACCACCCATCGGCTCCTCTTCACGATTACCAGAGCTGATAGTATTCTGTTATTACATTGACTCCTCTCCACGTTGAATCCCCATACTCCGTCATATAAGACATCCTCATATATGCTGCCATAATCCATAAGAACTGTTGTTATATGAAAGGTGTTGTTTTGTTGGATTTTCGTGCAAACGAGCATAAATATCATACAAGGCCTTCTTTACCACCATTGGATCTTCAGATATATGAACAAGTTCATTAGTATCCATTTCACAGGGAGGTAGTTGTTCCTCGAACATCATGTGAATTTGTGCACTAGTGTCACTCCTCATTTTCTCAATTATCTTTCCACCCTTTCCATGTAAGCACCCAATTTGGTTTGTTGGTGCAAGAAGGCGAGGAGTTACATTCTGACTCTTATCATCCTCTTCATAATCTGAACCACTGACACCCTCTCCATCGACAATTCTCTTTTCCATTTGCTTGATAACGCTTAGGTACATGAAGAACATCATGTTGTGAAAGCATTGCGGATGAATATGTGTATCTACATGGCAAGCTCCTATGCATTTTCATGGAGAATTGTGTGGTTCGTCAACATCAAACATTGATTTCTAATCTTAGTTGTGCTCTATATTGGATGAAGATGCTGCACTTATGATAAGTGAGGTGCATTACCTGTATAAATTATGAATCCAATGTCCCTCGTAATGGGTTTTTAAACTAGAAATGCTTTTGTTTCAGCTGTTGCTTTTCATTGGCCAGTCGTTTGGCTCATCTTATTGAATGATTAATAGTTATAAATTTTAATTTGGGTCATTATTAACATATTTTTGTGTGAGGATTCAAATTTATTAGATATTGGAGGCTTAGTATTTCATTCAAAAAAAAAGGCAGAGCTGCTTCAGTACTCTGTTATTGTAAGTGAAAATGGCTTTAATTAGTGAGGTATTAGATTTATTAAATACCTTGATACATTCCACTGTTGATGGGAAGGTAAACATCAGAAAAGGCTCTCTCTTAGAAATTCATACATGTCTACAATATGCATAAGAACAAATTGATTTTTTGCAGCTAGAATCACAACTACAACAAGAGGAGTTACAGAAGTATAGTCATGATTCTAAACTTGTTTCTGTTCAGAACAATTCTCCTTTTGAGTCAAAAATTGACTCCCATCAACATGCCGAAACTAATAAAGACAGTAAAGTTGAGGCTGATTCAAGAGTAGATGTGAATGCAGATTTAGAAGTCCAGCCTACACTTCCCAAGCCAATCATTAGACCTTGGGAAGAGACAAGCACAAAACCAGACTTCGATATGACAAGGAAGTTTCCTTTCATATTCCAGATTACTCAAAGCCCAATCAGTTTCAGAGTGATGGATTCCTTCATGACAGTCCACCTTCAACTATTCCAGATTCTACTCATCTTCCACATCAGCCACAACAAGTTGTTAAATGCCAACACTGTGACCGAGTTGGCCATACAAAAGATCATTGTTTTGATATTCATCCATGTAAGCACTATCATAAAACCAATCATTCTTCAAATAGATGCTTCAGAAACAAACCTCTTGCAAGAACAAAGATTCAACTTGGATGGATCGCTTCTTAGCAATGGGCTTCAATAACCAAGAAGATATTTCGCTCATACAATAAGATTTATTCCCAAATATTAAAAGCCTTGCAGTTGAGATCTCTTCATCTTCTCACCTTGTATCTGATAGGGGGAAATGATGGTCATGTACAATCTTCAAAGCCACATCAAGCAAGCCTGAGCCACAACCTACCATACTAGATTCAGAGTTGTAGCTAGATACAAAGATGCCCGTGATAATGCCTTCAGTCAGTGATGCCTCTTCGAGGAATTGGAGACACTTCCTCTAATAGAAGACTTCAGCTTCTTGCCAGTTTTGGAAGAGTTCCAGGAATGCATCCAGAGTTGTTGGTCATCCTTAAACCATCACAGATTGAGACCTCCCTATCATGGTTGAAGGTTTCCCTATTCAAAACATTAGGAGAACTTCCTCTAGCAGAAGACTTGAGCTTCATGCCAGACATGGAAGAGTTCTAGGAACTGCACTTAGTGTTCCAGTGTTGGTGGTAATCCTTAAACCACCCCCTTATACCAACATTTCAGAGAGCACATTCAACCTAGTGCTACCATGCATTTTTGCACATTTTGTATTACAACTCTCTTCTTGGACTCATACATGCCCCTTTGGATTAAGGGGGCAAATGTTGGACACCTAATCCTCTATGGGTTGGTGTAGAATGTGAACATCCGTGAGAGTCCAAGAGACCTTGGGATGAGAAACCCAACGGTCACACAAATGTACTATAAATGCATATCCTTGTTAATAATAGACACACTCTCATGCTTATCATTCATCTTCTGTTTCTGCCATGTATATGTTTAATACCGACACATGTAAAAGCAACATTTTCAATTCACATCATTAGTTGAATAGGATTGCACATAACCATAGAAAACTCTGAAAGGAAAAATAGATATATGTTTTAAAAGTTTTTACAAAATTTGTGTCCAAGACAAGTTTTTTCATCTGACCCAAAAACTCAAAATGCGTGCAAAAAAAATCCTAATTAGACCTAGTGATGCTCATGATAATAGGTCACAGCTTGTGCTATCATGCGCAAAAGCCTCATCCAATGGCTAGGAACACCAATAGTGTGGCATTGCAACCTCATAGGTAACTCCTCGATCTGGACATCCGGTATACCAAGGGTTAATCCCTCTCTGTGATCCTGCAATTTTGCTAGTGTCTCGGCCAAATCCAAGTCCAGGAGAACTGCTCTCCCAATGTTTCTCCACGCTGGCCCACTTACCTCCTGTTGGTGTCTCACAGGTTGAATAGTACCCACATCTGCATGCATGAGAATGATTTTAGTTTAGTCTTGGAAACATTAAAAACACAGAAACATGTGTAAACTTGCAAATCAAAAAACACTTTCGTCAAACAATTTACTGATAGCATCCCATTGTGCTCCAATTGGTAGAATCAAGTTTGGATCTCCATGAAAATCCATCGCTAAGTATGGATGCTCTTCGATGACAGTGTGTTGTCGATCGAGCCAACTAAAGAATGTAGTGGAAAAAATGATTGTTGACTGACCCGCATGTTGAGCCATCAATTCGACCCACCTCTGCATACATGGATCTATAGGACCAGCTACACCCAGTGATACATGTTGTGGTTGCATCAATGGAATTATCTCTAAGGTAAAAGCAATTAAGATCGAACCATAGTAGAAATCCTTCGTCTTATCACTTTTTACCTTGGTAAGTTGTTATTTTAGTGAAGAAATCACGACCTCACACCAGTTGAATACTTTTGGCTCTCGACACTCAAGTGCATACTGCATATATGATTTGTTTTCCAGATGAAGTGTCACACTGCCAGCCAACTTTATGATTGTGAAGAGGATCATTCTTAAAGGAAAATCACTTATATCTTTGATGTTTATTTTCCCATCCTTGCTAGGTTGTGTACTTAGCCGACAAAACTGTCGAATGTAATCCCTCACTGATTCACCTTCACGGGCCAATCTAGAAAGTGAGATGGGGACACCTCACCTCAAAAGTCTGGTAAGAAAGTAAATATCATCAATGGTGATAGGGACCATTTTTTCCCCTATGTGAAAATTATGATCTGTCAGATCCCATTCATGAACTAGGAACTGCAATAGTTTTATTTGTTGTAGACAACCTGAAGTATTTGAGTAACCCACAGTTTTTGAGGGCCTCAACTATACCCGAATTGTTTATGACAACCATGTCTTGTTCTTCATGCTCTCTTTCTCGTCATGTAATCAATATTCTAATCCGATGAAAGCCTGAAATCCAATCATAAGCTTAGTTAGGACCCTTTCCATGCAAAAAACAGGACAATTTTTGGAGCAAACAACTAAATCAAGTTTGTGGAACTCACCCAGTGAAGCCCAAGGACAAAGATAGTGTGCTGTAGAGTAGGCATCCTTCTATCAAGGTGCTCTTCAGCGCATTTTTTGCGATGTGAAAGCCTGCGCTAATCCCAGGGCGAAAAAATCAAACCCCAGAGGCCCCAAAAAACCCTAAAACTTGCATGAAACAATAAAAGAATGACCTGAAAAGAAAGAGGAGGGGTAGATCTCCTACCTGGTCTAGATGGCACCAGAAATGGTCCATAGAATCTCTCACAATTAGCTGATGAAGTTCCAGGTAAAAAACAAGCCCAGAGAACAAAACTGAATGGTAAGTATCAAATGGTAAAAATTACATGGTAAAAACTTGTTCTATGTTTATTTCATGTTCATTAATCGAGAAAACATTAGTATTTACCTATTTTTACATATGAAATAGGTATTTTTAATACATTTGGTGATGTTTTGACCAGGTTTTACAACTGATTTACAGAATTTGACGTGCTCGATTGTAAATTGTACTTTTGACCACAAAGCATACTTTTATCTCTTTTTCAATCTCTCTTAAATAATGAAAAAAGGAACCCCCTTGGAATCCTCTTTAATATCTTTTTAAACTCTCCAAATATGAAAAGATTGCTAAGCACTTGTCTTTTTTAGCTCGTTAACGGATTGGAAACGAGATCTACTCAATATAAGTTTAACCCTTTTTTGGGCTAAGATAGATTAATTACAAAAAAGGAATACATTTATCGAACATGATCAATAGGTTCTCTCTCATATTGTTTTACGCTTTTTCGTACTTGAGAGACAAATCTATGAAAAAGAGCTTCTAGAGTTTTCTTTTTGTCCCTTTTCAAACTCTCTAAACATGAAAAGGACAGAGTTATCTTTGTTGTTAAACTTGTTAAAACATCAAATAGCGACAAACTTGTCCATCTAGACAATACTGAGTTTCACCTTCCCTAGACTTATTAAAACATCACATAGCAATGGATTCACCCGAAGGGTGGCATTATACAACAAGCATATGTTATTCTCCTCAAGCTTGACAAAAAATAAAGAGGTATTGGTCAGCAATGATTGGGGAAAATGGAAAAAAGGGGTAAAACCACTTTATGGTAGCAGGTTACTCTTGAACATGACACTTTCGCTTCATCACTGTGACTACTTGGGTTGGGTCATTAGCTTGATGGTTATCATACCATTGGTCTATCATACCATCCATCACTTTGTTTTGGGTCAATGCTACAAATTCATTACAATGTCGCCGACATGTTCAAGAGAAGTCATTCAATCGAAATTCATCCTTTGCAATACCACAAACCTTCATTTTCATGACTGCCATTCCTGAACCTTGTGTCATTAGTCAAATTCCGTCTCCAAAATCATTACACTCATTTCGTGTCGTTGTTGTGGGGTACATCAAGGCCCTCCTGCAATGAATCGCTTCTTGTTGATATCAACACATTATCCAAGAAGTTGTCTTAGAAAAACCCTTCCAGTACCTTGAGGCTTGCATATATCAATGGCAAGTTTCTCGCTTCAGGTGATAGGTTGAAATCACTAGCCTTCGACCGAAAGACTTTGTATGGTGTTCAACATTAAAACATCTATTCACACCATGCAGAATGTACTACAGTACCTTGAGGATCATTATCATTATCAATTATTTCTCTCATGTCAATTAACAATTTACATCATTGGCAGGTAATCAGATGGTGTCTTCCCATGTTCAACTTTAGATCACATATTCACATGGTTAGACGTGTAATTGAGTGAACGATTGAATGAGATAGAAGACCCCAGATCTAGTTTCATCCATCCGGGCTGTAATTTTAGGAGTACTAAATCATATGTACAATGGCCTTACAGTGATGATCATCCATTCATGGGTCTATATCTTTAGACAACTGTCTATGTACATGTAATGAAAGTTTATATGATGAGCATGGGTATGCCTTCCCTCAGTGACTCATGAAAAAAACAAAATATCATGATATATGTATTGTAATTGATGCAGGTCACCTTCCACTTCGAAAGCTCCTCATCACATTGTAAAGCATTTCATTCGACATTTACATTTTTCGACTTAATGCTTTAGGGGGTAGCTATTACAGATCCATTTGGGCATATCACTCCCATCATCCAGATCAGTGTTTTAGGGCTCATCAAACCCTAATTTCAGTTGCTACATGCCCTAAACAAGTCAACTTTTTGAATTCCTCCTTCCCAAATAGTTTCATGAATTGAAGACATCTTGAAATGATCTCTAAAGGGACCAGCGTAGGTAGGGCCATGTAAGGGTGTTCCACAGAGCAGTTAAGTCCATGCGAGGGTGCTATGTAGAGCCCTTAGGCCCTCTTTGACATGCACTGGGTGAGATTGAGTGAAATTCACATAAGGTTTGGGGAATATTCTTATTTCTTGGAGTCTTCTACAAGTTTCCCTCACTTATCAACTCCTATGATCTTGAAAATGGATGAGGAATGAGTTAAGATGCATACTATCCTCTCATGCCTTCCTCCATGGAACTAATTCTAAGTATGGAAGGCCATTCAATAGCCCCATTTATGACATAACCTCGTCCATCTTCCTATAAATTGAGCACTCATCTAAGTAATGAAGGGATGGACTTTTATGAATTGTAAGGAGATAATGTTGTTATGAGAATTGACTTTGAGACAAGTATTGTTATGCTGCCAGAGTGTCATGCTTTTGATGTGATGTGGATGGGATCAAAGCTCAAGGAGTGACTTCAAATCAGACTTCATGGTTATAATTCTTCCTTCTATTCAATAAAGTATTTGAACCTTTTTCCCATATTCTTATCTTGTTATATGATGCTTATATGTGTGAATGTATCTGATTCTATTTACTTGTAATCAATAGATCTTTAGCTTTGATCGGTTCTTTGTCTTATGTTGATGTTTACAGTGACTTCTCAAGTGTGTTAACTAAAAGAAGGAGCAACGGTATCGATACAAAGGAGACAAGAGGAAATAGAAACTACAAGTAGGTATTCTCATCCTCTTTGTCTTATATATTGCTTATAGGAAAAGGCTAAAGTGCTTTAAACTGTTGTTTTAGATATGGCTACTTATCTAGGGAATTAGTATTTATCCGTAGATACCAAATTCTCCAAAACAGGTATGATAGATGAAGCTTTACCTATTTGCAATGTGTCTCAACATTATGAAGATTGGTTGTTATATGTAGGCGCTTCTGATCACATGAGTTCGCACAGAAATTGGTTCATTTCACGTCAAGCTGTGAATGGTAGTTTTTTATTATGGGTAATAATGTATCTTGTCAAGCTGTTGGTGTGGGAAATGTCAGAATTAAAATGTATGATGATACAATTAGAACATTGATTTATGTTAGAAATTTAATTGAGTTGAGAAAGGATTTGATTTCTTTGGGAGTATTAGGCTCGGAAGGTTGCAAGTTTACAGATCAAGGTGGAGTGCTAAAAGTTTCAAACAACGCTTTGGTTTTTATGAAGGAAGAGAAGATCAAATGCCTTTTACAGACTTAAAGGAAGTACTTAGGCCAATGATGAAGCAGTGATTGTATCTCAGAATGCGAGAGAAGATACTCACTTGTGGCATCAACGATTGGGTCACATGAGCGAGAAGGGTCTTCAGGTACTGGTGGATCATAAATTACTTCCTAATTTGAAATGATTGATTTTTTATTTTTGCAAACATTGTGTATATGGAAAACAATGTAGAGAGAAATTTAAAGCCAATACTCATAATAGTAAAGGAATTTTGGACTGTATTTATTTTGATCTTTAGGGACCATCTCTTATAGTATTTTATGGAGGTGCATCTTACTTCGTAACATTTATTTATGACTACTCCATGAAATTTTGGGTTTTATATGTTAAAATGAAAGGTTGATGTATTTAATGTTTTTAAACAATTTAAAGCTTTGGTGGAAAAGAAAACAGGAAAACCAATTAAATATCTAAGAATTGACAATGGCGTTGAATTTATTTCCTTAGAATTTGAAAAATATTTCAAGGGTGAAGGGATTGTTACACATAAAATTTTTGCCTATACTCCTCATCAAAATGGTGTTGCTGAATGTATGAACCAAACTCTTATGGAGGGAGCCAGAAACATGATCAACAATGCTAACCTGCATAAGGAGTTGTGGGCAGAAGTAATTTCTACTGCTTTTTATTTGGTAAACAGATTTAGTTGCTATCAATTGTAAAATTCCTTAAGAATTTCGGTCAGGTTAGTGTTATGATTATTCATATTTAAGAAATTTTGGTTGTAATGCCTATGCTCTTATTCCAAAAAATCAATGTTCTAAGGCAGATCCAAAAGTCAAATGTTATATATTTGTTGGATAAGATGATGCTGTGAAAGGATATAGGTTATCGTATCCTTCTTCACTTAAGGTATTCATTAGTAGAGATGTAAAATTTTATGAATATTATATTCTAAAATCAGATGTTGAAAAAGTTGATTAAGAACTGGTATGACCAAATTAGCAAGTTCAGTTGGAGACTGAACATTTCTCTAAATGTTGGAAGGAAGAAGGGACTTTTGAAGAAAAAGGTGGCTAAGATGTAAAGGAAACTGTAGAAGTTTAGGAACCAATTCAGTAACCAGTTGCTCTAAAGAGGTCTACAAGGGAAAGAAGAACACCCAAAAGGTATGTAGATTCTGCTACTACATTGATTAGTGAAGATGGGAAACCTTCCTTTTATCAAGAAGCAATGGATGATGCAGATAGTGAAAAATGGAAGAAGGTTATGGACGAGGAAATGGATTCCTTAGCCAAGAATGAAAACTTGGATCGTGTATAACTTCCTAAAGGGATAAGTGTTGTAGGATGCAAATTTGTCTTCAAATTGAAGGGAAATGTTGATGGAATTATTGAAAGATATAAGGCGAGGTTGGTAGAAAAAGTTATTCTTAGGTAGAAGGTATTGACTTTTATGAAAATTTTTCATGAGTCATAAAACTTGTTGTTATTTATAATGTGTTAACACTAACTACATTACCTGACCTTGAGTTCAAACAATTAGATGTTAAAACAACTTTTTTTCATGGATATTTGGATGAAGAGATTTATATTCAACAACCAGAAGGTTTTGTACAAGGTCGCAACAAAAGATTAGTTTGCAAGATTAGGAAATCATTGTATGGCTTAAGGTAGTCTCCTAGACAGTGGTACAAGAAGTTTGACTCCTTGATGGTGAGCCAAAACGTTAGTAGAAGTGAGTATGATCATTGTGTGGAATTTAAAATTTTCAATGGCATATTCATTATCTTGGTTTTGTATGTTGACGATATGCTTATTGTAAGGAAAATCACGGAAGAGATCAACAGGTTAAAGGCTCAACATTATCGAACATTTGATATGAAGGATATTGGTGTTGCAAAACATATCTTGGGCATGGAGGTATACAGAGACAAGAAAAATGGAAAGCTATTATTATCACAATAGATGTATGTAGATTAAATACTTCCAAAGTTCGGTATGGACAATGTGAAACTTGTCATTGTTCCTTTAGCTTCTCATTTTAATCTTTCTTCAAGTTTGAGTCTTAGAACTAATGAAGAAAATAAGCACATATCTTGTGTACAATATGCAAATTCCGTAGGAAATTTGATGTATGTAATGGTATCTAGAAGACCTCATATTTCACATGTGGATGTAGTTTTCAACAGGTTCATGTAAAATCCAGGCGAAGAAGATTGGCGAGGAGTGAAATGGGTGCTTCGGTATTTGAGCGGCACAGATGACCATTTTATCATATGTAATGATAGTGGAGATTCAGTCTGCACATATGTGGATGTTGATTATGTAGTTGACTTGGACAAAAGGAGATCTACTACAAGGTATGTCTTTACTCTTGCAAGTGGAGCAATTAGTTGGATGTCAAAGCTTCAAGAAACAGTTGCTTTCTCCACTGCTGAAGCAGAGTATATAGCTACTTCAAATGCTTGTAAAGAGGCAATTTGGTTGAAAGGTCCATTTGATGAGCTTGGAAGGACACAGGAGAAAGTGAATGTATTGTGTGATAGTCGTAGTGTTTTTCATTTGGCTACAAATCTAGCTTGTCATAGCAAGACTAAGCACATTGATGTAAGATACCATTTTGTAAGACATGTGATCGATGGAAGTAAAGTAGATCTCAAGAAGGTACACACACAGGAGAACTATGAAGACATGTTCATGAATCCAGTATTGGTAGAGAAGCTGTGATGATGTTTGGCTTCTCTTCGCTTGAAGAAGAGATAATGAATGGGCATGGGAAAGGGATTAGGAAAATTATTGTCAAGGTGGAGATTGTTAAGAATGACAACAATTATTGTTAAAATTGTAATTATCTTAGTTTACTATTCAGACAATTTTGTAACCATAGGGAGTTATGTAACGAAGTTTTTCATGTTAAAAGTGATGATTTCTCAAGAGGCTGGATGTAATGGTTGGAGAGTCATTTTGTACCTTGAGCAATAAGAATTCCAATCCCTTGCCCCATGGAGCTTTCCTTGTCACACTGTCAAGGTTTTACTATGTAAATTCCTTGTGTTTTCTTGTGTCATTTAGTTTCCAATTTTTGTGCATTTCTTTCTTATTTTTATAATTTAACGAGATCAAATATGATCATTTGAAAGGTTTATTTTTTCTTTAATCTTATTACAAATAGACGCAACTTCACGAATTTTGATTTGATACCCAATTGGAATAGAATCTTTCCAACAATTAACTTTATTTTAATTTCATTCATTATTCTCTTATTGGGTCCCTTGATTTGTTCAATGTTCAAACGACTTCTATAATCTATATGGTATATTTACATTACTCCTTACTTCAAATTGTTCTCATTCAAATCTAATATGTACTGATGGTATCATTTAGTGTGGATGTTAAGGACTCCCTTGCAACATTTGATAGGGTTCAATCTTGCACTTTTGGGGTTTATGGAATAATTTTATTCATTTGTTCTTTTTTCACACGAAGTGGAAATAAATCTTTCCTTTTTGTTGTTTGGTTGAACCAACAACGCCATTGATATAATTATTTAAAAGTTACAACTCTAATTACAGGAAAATTTAGTAGGTTGTTTCAAGAGATAATACCTCCTCATACTTCTTCGTTGTAGCTACATGTGTTTTTCCATTTTGGTCTTGAAGAACATCATGGAGACAGTGGAATTGTTATTGTCTTCATATGTGAGGAAATACAATCAATTTTTCTCTACATACTTTGAAATCGATATTTGTTTGAAATAAATATTTGATTATTACTATCATACATGTCACTTCATATAAAGTATAAAACTACTAAAAAATAAATATTTTCCTTTTAAGGAATCTAAAATGCACATTTCAAAGTCAAGGGAATGAGTACATACCATGTTCACAACATGATAAAAAAAAACTATTTAAAAATCCATTTTGCAATCTTGATGTCTGGCAAAGACATGGCACTGCAACCAAGTATGGGAAATACCAAGATAATATACAAATAAAAGCAAATCCAAAGCAAAATATTTATACTTAACCATAAACAAAAAAAAATTGATATGTTGAAAAAATGATTATAAAAAAAAAGCATATTAGCCTCACGTATATAAAATATTTCATGAAATTAATTTTGGGGCAAATAAAGACACAGTAATCTTAAACCATTCAGCTTTGACCCAAAATTAATTATGCAGCGTTGATCAAATTATGGAGGGTTCATTATCATTTAGAAATCATTAAAGGATTTTGAAATCCTGTGAAAAGTGAAACAAGGTGATCTTGATAACATATTAAATAGAGAAAAATGTTCTTCGTGATAACTAAATGAGAGAACACTTTACCATATAAGCGAGAGAGAAATGGTTGCCGAAGCCTTCATAATTGCAAGCCACATTGGTCCACAATAAATCATTTTAGTTCCATTTCCAATGAATAGTGAATCAATTTCACTCGCAAAAGGATATATTTTTAATAATTTTTTAGGCACTCCTTACCCCCGCTGGGGAAACCTACCAAATTAAATGGTGATTCAGTTCTACTTCTAGAAATACATATATTTAACTCTTATTGAGTTGCTCCTTAAGTTAGTGAGGAAAATGCCAAATTTAATGGAAAGTGAATGCCTCACCAGAGATTTTGGTTTGTATTTTGGTGTCAAGCATTTGACAAGTACACTAAACTAATTTATTAGCACACAACCTCCATCTGATTCTAGAGTTTAGAATAGGATAAGATAAATTTTCCTTCAGAAATTAAAGGTTCCAGAATCAAGTCTAGATGAAAGAGAATTTAGTTTTGCAAAGGGCGGGCTTACTTAAAGATTCTTATTACCCGAAAGTCAATTCATTTTTGCTATGAGAGCTAAATGTAAAACAAAGGACACATCAACCATAATCAATTTGTATCCACATCACATTCTCAATCATAATTGATATAGAATGGATATCAACTAAAAAATGATCAAAACTCTAAAACCCCAAACCCAAAATATTTGAAGGGAATCTCTAGATTTAGTAATAGTCATGTCGACTTCGAACAAAATCTCCAACAACGAATATCAAAAGCTCTCACAATATTTGCATAACCTCTTCTTGCAAGTGGATGTAGTTCATTATTTCCATTGCCTCTAGTAATCAATGTGATGTGACTTTCTCTAGATAGAAGCTCATTGACCAGCTCAACATGACCCTTAGTTGTAGTATAAATAAGAGGTGTGGCATTTGATAAATCTAAATTTTTTCTTAGATCAAGTTTGTCATTCTAAAGGTCCATGACAATACTTGTGTACAATTATTCATTGAACTTCATATGAATGTATTATGTTGCATATATGATCCCAGAAACCAATTCAACCTCAATAGGTCACAAAATGAATTCCGTTATTAAGTAGTCCACAACTGAAATGGTATAAACATTTTTCACATGGTATGTTAGATGAAAAATGAGGTAAAGAATATAAGATAGAATTTGATTTTGTATGCACTGTTGTTTTGAAATTTGACTTTTTTTAATAGGTTGTGAAAGGCGAGTATGATTTTCATTTCTTCTGATGTGAATCTCCAATGATAGGTAGTAGCACATAAGCATCATGGAAGATTTCTAGTCCAAATGGTGATGCTAAATCTCATTGGACTTGAGATGAGGAGGTGGTTGTAGTGCATTCTTTGTTTGGTAGAGGCAAAATATTTTTCTTGAAGGTTGGTTCTCTTGATTTCATTTCATCTGTTGGATGCATGATGACTATAACTTTTCCTTTCCCCTTTGTCTATCACTATTGAATCATGTTCCCAATACTGAGAGTGGTGAAGTAAAGAAGGTTTTGTGTTGTGTAATTCATGATTATGACTGTATACACATTTCTCTAGCCTCTTTACCCAATGAAAGCCTTTTGTGATGAGAACGTAGGAGGAACAAATGAAAACAGTCTCCGGTGTTTTTATAGTAGAAATGTAGCATCAATATTACTCATAATTATTTTCTCCAAGTACACCTCAGCTAGAGAGGCTTCAATTGGTTAAACTTAGCATTAGGGGTTGTGTCTATCAAAAGTTTGTTTTGTGGTTTCTAAAGGCATGTGTCCTATGGTTGTCCCCATGCATACACTTGGAAAGATGAGGTGTTCTGATATCAACCATAAGAAAGGATTATATTGAATGTTGAATCCATTTATTTCTTCACATATACTGGTATTTTTTTTAGTTAGTAACTCAACACTTGCAATGCACATTGACATGTATCAACAAGTTTAAAATGGACATACTATACCTATACAAAAACACCATACAACAACGAATATAGAAACCTAGTCAATTTTAGTACTAATTCTTACATGTTGAAAATTGGATGTGTCAAATAAGAACTCTCCCAGATAAGAGATTTTGGAATTCAAAGTTGGAGTTCTAGGGGAAGAGATTCTGATGTAAAGTTTACCTAGGTAATGCAAAAAACCATTCATCAAGGTAAATTGTAATGTGAGGCCATGGTGGCTGATGCAAATTACACTCACAGATTTATTTTCAATGCAAACTTTCATAATATTATATACATCCTCGAAGGTAGTTATCTCATCAAAGGAAACAACAATCTGCAACATTATGGGGATGTAATAGAATTTATTATTTACTAGAAAAATAATGCATTAGAGTGGGGACCTATCAGATGCAATCTCAGTCTGTATTAAGAAGTGGGAAAATGAACACAAATCATATCCAACTAATTGGAGATTCCATTTATATTGAATATACAAATGTTATTGTAATCATTGGTATCATATTGTTATTGTAAGCATTAGAAGAATATGTTTTTCAATAACACCGACTTATAATGACATTTGTGCATGTTTTGTGGATCATTCATTTTTTGCTCAGAACAATGCATTATGTTTCATCTCAACTGAATTTCATTAATGATAGAGATATTCCCTATCGGACTATCCTCACCCTTGTTTAATGACAAACATGTTTCTTGATTCTCTTTTTTTCTACAAAAAAGGATTTGAAGAGTTTAGAGAATGATATTTTATCAAAACCATTTCTAGGAAGGGATTATTGAAATCATGAGTATCTCAATTCCTACCAGAGGTTTTCTGAGGAAGATGAGATACTGTTGAAGTTAAATTGCAATGTGTCTCCTTTTTCTGATACATGATTCTTTAAGAGGATGAAATTTTAGTAATTAATTCTCTTTTGTTGAAAGGAATGAAGAGGCCTCTAGAAGAAGATGAATTGCCTTATGTTTGTGGATATGATCAAGAAAATAATAGTTATATAACATTTAAAGAATAAATATTTAGGAGAAAATGAAAAGACCCATTTGCCACTCTGTGTATTTTTGGAGATTTTCTTAGTTGTCAAGAAAAATATGGCAAGGACTCAGTTCTATGCTCTATCTTCTAAACCATTTCTTCTAAATGCTTTTATTGGATTTTGAGAAGGGAGACAATCATTCAAATATGAATGTTTTTTTTTGGTAGGAACACTCTTTATTACCAAGGCAATAGAGTCATTATCTCAAAGGAAATGGTATTTTGGAACTAGACATATTGGTCTGAAAATGTGCTCTTCACTCATGCAACAATCTATTAGAAACAACTAAATTTTTTCAATGAAGCTAAATAGGTGCATACAACAAAGGAAAATCATTTTTTCTTCTAGAAAAAAAAAGCAGGGGAAATCATGAATTATACTAACACAAAAGCTATGGTGTATATGAAAGTACTGAAATTTCATGCATGGGAGGAATGTTTCAAATAAATATTGAGAATTTTTTCAAGGTGTAGTTCAAATGTCTCTCTGCAGTTCAGTTTTAAAAATCCTACAATTCATTGTTGTTTTGGTCATCTCCCATTTTGGTTTCAACTACAACATTTGTAGCCTAAAATTTTGTTAATATTCCTCTTACTCCAAGCAATGTTTTCACATTCATAGACACCTTGCATCTCATTCAAGAAAAAATTAGAGTAATTCCTATTGTAATTATTGTTATCATTCAAGCCAAGGAATCATTAAGTCACGTCATCAACTTTCTTGAGGTTGATGAGTTATAGGATCGGGTGTTCGAGGGGGTATTTCTTTAGAACTCTGACCTCTCTCTTCTTTCTAGTTCTGCAACATTAAGTTGGGATTCCAGTTCATAAAATCCCACATTAAGAGTCATAAATATGGAAGTTAAACATGACCAAAAATTGGCAATTTATGGAGAAGTTGGATCTGGAAAATCAACTCTTTTAGCTGCAATACTATGAAAAGTACCAAAGGTAGGGGGCAAGGTGGGTATGGATTATATATCTCCTTAAACTAACATTATCAACCATTTAAATTGGTGTATTATTTCTCTCATTGTACTCAACCCTACCTCTGTAGTTGCAACTCTATGGCACCTTCACATATGTTTCTCAGACAACATAGAATTGTTAAAGTGGAAAAAGTTCATAACAAGCATAAATTACATGCAAAATGGGGCAAATATGCCATATTGTAGTTGAAAGATTTGCAAATTTTGAAAGAGGATGGTCACCTATACAAAATACAAGTAAGTAAAATGTAAATTTAAACAATGGAGGTGATAAATTTCTCTACTAAACATGCTTTCATTTTCTTGCAAATAGACACTAAGCACTTTTGCCAATTCATTATGAGGCTCCTTCATTTCTTGAGAATTCAACATAGAAATAAAATTCTAAAAAAGCTATACCTATTCAAAGTCTATGTCAATCTAACACAAAAATAGGTGGGGCTAGGAACATTATATACATTGTTGGGTACCAAACAAGCATGTTACAAAGTTATTTGCTGTCAGGATGGTGTTGGATTTCGAACTTTCATATGCAAGAAAATATATGTGTGTGTGTGTGTGTGTGGCCGCTTTTTATTATCATTTGTGTTAATGATGTCAGTTTACTATATATATATATATATATATAATTATATATGGATTTTTACCATCATTTGTGCCAATGATGTTAAGTTACATTCCATGTGATTCAAATCTTTCACTTCAAGGATGCATACAAAATTGCATTTAAAAGATCATGTAACCAAGTAACATAAACACATGAAAAAATTGGATATCAAAAGCAGCCATGATATCAAATGCACAAGACAATTTGATAACAGAGTTCACCCAATGTGGGCTACGTCTCCAGGCTCTGCTCAATGTGGGGAGGCCTCTTTCATTAAATGACAGTAGAAATAAATTACAATCAATTACATAAATGACCCTTATACCTCCATTTCCTAGAATGGTCTGAAAAATCAAAGCTCAACTACAAAAAAGTACATCACGATTGAAGTTTTGGTGCGAAAACGTGTCAAACAACTATAAACTTGACCCCGTTCAGACAATATCAAAATCTAGACACTCGAGAATCTCAAAGATTCCTCCAAAGATTTTGTCTCATTGGTTCACTGGAATTATGATGCTGATACGAGGAAATGAACCACACCATCACGTTCCCTATGAAATTCTAGTTCATTTGAGTATAAACTTGGCATGAATTTGACACTATGAAATTTTTCCCTCGAGGAAATCTTTTAGATTCCTCACTGATTCTGCATGGAATATTCCCCTATAATCTATTGTCAAAAAAAATCTGCCCACCTTGGGTGCGGTTCCTCCTCAGCTCCAGGTTCCACACACACTCTTCCACTCCTTCCCAGGCGAATGAATAGTTCAGGTTTAAATTACCCATGGCAGCGGATCCTCCAAGGTTAAGCCCATTGGGCTGTTGATGAATGCCAAGAATAGTGTGGGACAGGCCTGGGTTCCAACTCTGTGACCTCCCCGTATTGGTGTGGTTTTTTTAATTTTTTGTTGGGAGGTTAATGTCATGTTGTTTTGGTGTTAACATTGGTGTTTTTTATGGTTTAAATGATGTTTCAAATTTGGGGTCAACTGTTGGTGGGATGGCCCACCACGTCAGGTGGGCTTGAACATTATCATATGGTCGTTGGACATTTTAACCACTATATATATAAATATATATATAGTGTGTGTGAAGCCATCGGTGGGGTTGGCGGGGGTGGTTTTTCTCCACCCCATCTATATATATATATATATATATATATAATATATATATATATATATATATATTATATATATTATATATATATTATTTTTAATAACAACCATTTAAAAACAACTAAACAATTTTTTAAGGTTTTTGGAAAAATTAAGTAGGAAATAAATTCGCCTTTTCCAACCGCCAAATTTTGTCCTTAGTGACTGCCACTGGGACTAGTTTGACCAAAAATTTGACTGGATATAAATTTCACATAAGAAATTGGATTGAGGTGTCATTCATGTGATTGGAAATCTTGCAACGAGATCTTTGATCTAACCCTAGTTCCACTTCAATCTAATGAATTTAATTTTTGAGGGTTTCCAAAGTCACTATTGATTTCTGAGCATTTCTAGAGACACTTGGATCATTCTTGCCCAGTGAGGAACTTTTGGTCGTCCAAAAGCATGAACACATCCTACACACTTTGTGTGCCCTTTTCATGTCACACTTTCAACATCTGCATTCCATGCAAACCTATGGTACATTCTTTACATACAAGACAAAACATGACCCAAACAACCCCATACTTGCCAAGAGTTTATAATAAACACTTTAGAGTCAAGTTTACATCATAATAGAAACCAATACCCCAACTATCAATAAACGTCCAAAAAATCATCGTTTCTTTAATAAGTGATGGAAAACACAATCAATTTTAAAATTATATTGCAACACATGATTTAAAAAATGTAGCCATAACAAGCTACCATATCTAGTAAAGCCATCTCTTACTCAACAAAGTCAATGGATCATCTCCCTACGGTGGATTCACTTATTTAACATATTCACTAGATAGTTTCTTCATAGGTGCTTTCTGGGCATGGTGTATCTAACATGCATCGCTCTAGTGTCCATCCTTGTTGCAACAACTACAATTATTCTTCCTCTTCCAAACTTTCCAGATCATCATGGAATGCTTATTCTTGGTGCGCCTTTGATAAGTGTGCATGGAATCCTCACTATCATTGGAATGTGATGAGTTTCTCCCATCATTCGTTATTGGTTAGTCACTGGTTGACTTGGAGCATTCTCCACCTGTTTTCTAACATACCCAAGTCTTGCATAATGAGGAAATTCCTCCACTTTGATGGGATTCATAATACCCTGGCCATTAATGTCGAGGACTTTCCCTTGATACTCCATCTTCTTCAATAATTTTGATCAAATTCCTGTAGTATGTTTCTCAAAAGCAGTGAAATCACCATCATAAAAATTACATGAAATTAAAGAATCACATTTTACCTCTGGCTTGTTATGCTGCAACTTTTCCAAGGCATCCTCTTTGGCTTGTAACTGATGTTGCAACCTTTGTTTCTCCTTCTCCTCTTCTTGTAGGAGTCTCCTTAGTTCAGAATTCCCCGCCCGAATTCTTTGGTTGATTTCTTCAAGTTCTTGTAGTTATGCCACATTTGATGCCGTTTTCATTTTCAACACAACATCTAGTGAAATCTTTGTCTCATCCCCCGAATCGGAACCCAGGTCATTGGGTTCATCTTCTACAATCCCAAGAGAGGCAATATGTGTTTTGTCACCTATGTCTGATCCCAGGTCAATTGGACCAACACCTACGAATCCTATAGTTGTGATTTTCTAATCATTCTCTGACTCAGATTCTTGGTCTTGTTGCATAGTTGCAACTGTCTTCTACTTCTCCTTTCTATCATTCCTCTTTTGCCTTGATTCTGGATGCAATTAATAACAATGTTCCTCACCATGCCCTTCTTTCTCACAATGAGGACAAGAGGGCTTTGCTTCCTTTCTATTAGGTGTTGTTTTCCTCCTTGGGTGGTCATCTTGTTCATGCTTTTCCCTGCTTTTAAGATGTAAAACCTTTACACTAGCTTCATCCAAAGTTTTAGGCTCAAATAATAATAATGAAGGATGCAATAACTATGAAAAGATCTAATATATTTCATCAACATCTCAGTAGTGTCTAGTGGAACATTCAATGCTAACGCTTGTTTCCTAAACTCCTCTGTAAACTTTTGAAAAATTTGACATTTACTTAAAGCATAAATGAACTCAGAGCAAGATGAAAGAATTTTATCACTATTCTGACCACCTTTCTACATCTTACATTCCCACTAGACAAGAGCAGTTCCACTCAATCGAAGGGATGCTAGTTAGATCTTAGCTTCATCCTCTTTGATTCTTTGTATACAGAAATATACCTCAACTTATCTAATCATGATTGATAGATTTTTTGGATTAGATTCTCCACTAAACACAAGTAAATCAAATTTGACATCTAGCTTGAAAAAGGGCTGTTTATGAGTTCTTCTACCTCTAGAATGACAAAAAGAGGATGAAAAAGAACTTTCTCAAGAATATGGAGAGGGAGGTTCAAGATGTTATTTTGCTCGTACTTCATGATTTACTGAGGCATGATCATATGGTTCTTTCTTCTCAAGCTTTATTGTTTTCTCATATTCTACAAACAACTTGTCAACTTTCTCTACCATGCTGAAGAAGATCTTGTGATAATTTCGCTCTTCCTCCATTCGAGCTTCCTCATCTACGATGTTCTATCTTTTTTCTGCACGTTCCACTTCGGGATCAAAGTATTTGAGTTTCCCTTCTCCTATTTGGAGCATTTTCATGGTTATAATTCACTCATGCAACTCGCATCAAGAAGACTTTCTCTGATACCAAACTTGTTTGAGATATTTTACTTCAAGGATGCATAAAAAATTTCATTTAAAAGAGCATGTAACCAAGTAACATAAACACATGAAAGAAGAAAAAATCAAAAGAAACCATGATATCAAAGGCATAAGATAATTTGATGATAGAATTCACCCAATGTGGGCTACGTCCCTGGGCCCTGCTTAATGAGGGGAGGCCTCTTTCATTAAATGACAACATAAATAAAATATAATCAACTACATAAATTACCCTTATACCTCCATTTTCCAGAATGGTCTGAAAATGAAAAGTTCAGCTACAGAAACACACATCACCATTGAATTCGTGGCGTTAAATTATGTCAAACGACTATAAACTTGACCCCGTTCTGATATTGTCAAACTCTGGACCATCGGGAATATCAAATATTCCCCAAAAGATTTTGTCTCTCTAGTTGACTAGAATTTTGCTGCTCATATGATGAGATGGGCCACACCATCACATTCCCTACAAAATTTTGGTTCGTTTGAGTATAAACTTGGCATGAATCTGACATTGTGAAATTTTTCTCTCTAGGGAATCTTTTAGATCCCTCACTGATTCTACATGAAATATTCCCCTAGAACGTGTTGTCTCAAAAAATGTGTCCACCCTATGCATGGTTCCTCCTCGACTCCATGTTCTATATGTGGTCTTCTACTCTTCCCTAGGTGAATGAATAGTTCAAGTTTAAATAACCCGTGGCGAGCAGATCCTCCAAGGTTAAGCCTCTTGGGTTGTTCGTGAATGCCAAGAATAGTGTGAGGAAGGCCCGAGTTCCAACCTTGTGACCTCCCTGTATTGGAGTGGTTGTTTTAGTTTCTTGTTGGGTGGTTAATGGCACATTTTTTTGGTCTTAACATTGGTGTTTTGCTATGGTTTTCGACGATGTTTCAAATTTCGGGAAACCCATTAGCATGTCAGCCCACCAAGTTGGGTGGGTTGAAACCTCGCTGGCCTCCATATTATCATATGGTCATTGACCATTTTAACCAATATATATATATTATATTATATATATATTATATATTATATATATCTAGTGTGTGTGTGTTTTTTTGTGTGTAAAGGACATGGAGGGTTTGATGGGGTTGGTGCCCCACACCCATATATATTTTATATAGTATATAATCAACCATTCAAAAACAACCGAATGAATTTTTAAGGTTATCGGACAAATTAAGTAGGAAACAAATTCTCCTTTTGAGACTATCAGATTCCATTACCGTTAAGTGCCAAATTGTTGTCTTGTTAGTTACTGTCATTGGGACTAGTTTGACCAAAAATTTGCTTGTCCATAACTTTCACATACTAAACCGGACCCAAGTACCATTTACACTGTTGGAAAGCTTGTGATGAGATACTTGACCTACCCATGGTTCCACTTCAATCCAATGACTTTTACTTTTGAGTTTTTCCAAAACCACTATTGAATTTTGAGCACTTCTAAAACCACCTAGATCACAATGTCATATAGTCTTAACAATTCATGTTAATTGAGCAACACATCATCGAAACTACAGAGACATTTTTGTTTTAGTGATGATGCCTATTAATTACATATCACGACTTGTTCAATCAAAAATATATATAAAAAATTACTAATCAACCTGTACTAACCATCTTAAGCTCTAGACAATTGCAGAGCTACTCCCTGAGTGTTAAGCGTAAGCTTGTACTATAGTTTGTAGATCGTTAGGTTATGCAGAAAGAACCTGATTTCTACAGGAATTAAATTTAAAAAGGTTTCGAAGTTTTCATTATATTTGATTTCTTTCTTGATTCCAAACATTCCTTCGTTTGAAACTAATGGCATTGACTGAACTCTAAATTATTTTCAGGTTAAAAAATAATTTAAGAGCATCATCATTCCAGCAGATCTGAAATACATAGATCGAATCTATATGATATGCGCCTGTTGTGCAAATGCATCTGATGGGATTTTATGTACGGTGCTTCGTAAAAATGCAGAAAGACTTTCTTTTTTAGTGTATTGTAAATGTCACATATTAGTATTCAGCACTATAGTCTTCCCTGTTACAGAGAAATACTACAATAACCATAGTTAGGTGTTGATCTTGCACTCTGTATCATGGGAAGAGCTACCAATGCAATTAAAATCCTTTCTAATAGCAATGATTTTATGCAGATCACATTGCATAACTTTTGGATAAACTCATGACTTGTAATTTCACGATGTGCAGGTCTATGGCACTTTTACTGGATTTAGTGGAATTACACTATGCATATGCAATACCCACTATGTGCATATTCCCATCCCCGAAGTCATTCAATTTGCAAGAAGTGTAGATCCAAACAACCGTATGTTGCATCATTGTTTAACTTCAACTGGGCTGCCTGATTTCTAATTATCCAAGCAACTGGGGGATCTTGTCTCAATCCATTTTTGTTGTTACCAAATTCAACGCATGCTGGGACATCGTCATTTAATTATTGTCTACCAAAACATTTTTAAATATATGGCCTATGATTTTGTATTTGAGGTAATAACAATTCTTGCAACACTGAGTTGAAGACACTGTTTCAAGTGATTGATATGATTATAATTTATGTAAGGATTCTCAGATTCTTTCTTTTCAAATAATATTGTTACCTTTATCTTAGATCGAAGTCTGAAGGGACTGTTAATGTGCATAGAAATTCCATTACACATGCACCATTCAGGCAAATAAATAATTACATACAGCTTTAACTATGACATTATTTCCAAAGGTTGCATGTGTTTTCGATCAATATTTTTCTTCTCACACGTCATATGCTCATTCCATTGAATTTTGTCATGCCTACACATATAACGTATGTTCTAATGTGTGTTGTCTTCACTAAATTAGATATACATGTATTGTAGTCGATGTACATCAGATGCAAAGTTCCAAATTTGTTTGACAGGTTCTCAAATAAATGTGAATCTGCTAAGGGACAAGAGTTTAAATTCTTATAAGTGTCATTACCTAAACGCCTAAAGACTGTTTAGTCGGGAATAATCTCCTATTCAATTGTCACATACAAGGTCATTTCTAGTATTCTTTAATCAAATATAAGTTTATTTCTTATGCTTTTCTCCTATTAAATGGTTTAAATAAATGATTTAACTGAAATAGAAATCCCAATCTCCACCCTGCTATCCCTACACATCATTGATTCTGTAAACAAGCTTTTGGAATGAAAAATTAATGATACAGGGCACTTTGCTAAATACCCCTATTTGATTTTTTGGTTAAGAATTGATACCCATGTGTACTAAGTTTCACTTCTCTATGTGTTTAATGTAAGATGTGGAAAATCTAGGATATTAATGTGCTTTCCTCATGGAAGAGATTATCTCTCTATATCAATGGCTTTAAAATGTTGTTCTTCTTTTTTTGTTCTCAAAGCAGTGGATGTCCTTGGTCCTTGGAAAAAAAAGAATAACGTTATAAACTTATAAATAAGGGTTGAACTATATAAAATTATTACCTTGTCAACTTTTATGACTAGGATATCTCCACGATACAAATAATTCATTGTTTTGCAGCTTACCTTCCCTCCAAGCATAAGGAAATATTACAAGGAAAGGATTCTATCAAGTAATCTACCCATAATTCATCATTATATATAAAACATGCATGCTCATAGGGTTTCCACAATCTTTGACTAGTTTTCCCTTTTAGATATGATGGTAGAATTTATTCTCTTATGTATGTCTGCATAGGTGACTATTAATGTGTCTAAATTATATTTAATCAACAAGCTTAAAAATCAAGCAACACGGGAGTAATTAATAGGTAAGGGTGAATCTAATAATAGATGGAGTCTAAAGAGAAGAAAATAGATTTTTCTGTAGACCAATGTGCAATCTATGTGTTCTCAATGTGTTGGTATAGAGCTAGACCATTTAGAGGAACTTGGGGGCATATAAGTTCCAGGGATTCAAAGGCCATTCATACCATTGGTTATGGTTCCAAGGAGGGAACAACATAATCCGTGATGTGATGTAGAAGCACTCATAGTCCTCTTGCCTTTGGAGAAAAAGTGAACCTTAGAGTTATCAGTGACAATATTAGAGGTAAACTAAGCTCTAGCCCTTATATGAATCTATCAAGTAAGTGTGATGAACCTATGTAGGGAGGAGGCACCGGGTGTGGGAGAGATCAGAGGGGGCATTGGTCACTTGGGACAGGTAGTTTCTTTGTTATTAGAAGCTTGGATTTAGCAAAGTCGATAGGGTTTTACTAGATAGGAGAATTAGATCTGGGAACCATGAAGGTGAAGACAAGGAAGAAATGATGGAAATGTGTTATGCTGAGAAGAAATAAGGTAGAGTTGGTGATGAGGAAATACATTCTTATTTATAAATTGATTTAAATGGAGAGAGAAAATCCCTAATTGGATAGTTCTATGAGAGGTGAATTGTATATAATAAATTAGAGCAATGGATAGCTAGTGTTTGGAGACCGCTTCTTGGTTATTCATAAGAGTTTGGAAAAAAATTCTTATCTATAAATTGTTTGGAGAGTCAAGCCATAATTGGGCAATAACTAGGCAGTATCTGCTTCAACCATTTTCAAAATGGACCTCACTTAGTGGCATAATAATGACTCACCTATCCTCAGTGTATATACACAATCATGAAGGTAGCGATGTGCAGTATTAGGTGTAGGAGTTTCTGGGTCATCATCCCTATAAAGTGCAAGGCCAGAAATAAGGTAATCATCTGTGAGGTCCAGAAGGGGTCGACACCTACTTCCACTTATCCTCGTGGAACTTCCTTTTCCTAAACAAACAAGAAAAATAAATCATTGAGAAAAATTGAGGTACTCAAAAAAAAAATTCACCCAAAGTAAACTGTCAACTCTAAGGACATTTCCCAAAGAACCTCCATGATATAATTTTGGAGCCGAAAGCCTAAATCTTAAACTGAATTCTATGATGGTAATGACTGCATACAATTGTGACAAATTACTTGTCTTTACGACGCTATTAACAAAACTAAATGTTGAAGCTCTTGACAGTTGTGTTTTAGAAGGAGGTGTCTCCATTGCTTAGATTTCTTGGTGAGGAAAATTTGCATACCAAAAAGACAAGACTTCAAAAATTTCCGTAAATTTTCAAATTATTAGATAACATAAACCCTTCAATTTCCACTTCCTTTGGAGTGAAGGTACTATGATGCAAAAATATGGATAGAAAATTGAGATTTAGAAAACATGCATGAATCGAGACGAATCCCAACTCACCAACTCACTATGTTATGCCGAGCTGATTGGTGCTAGATCATTTCGTCTCTTGGAAGACTGGAGAGCTATTAAATTGCTAGTTGTAGTCGATTTGGCTTGCCTCTAGGCCTCTACCAACTAAAGGATTTTGAATTACAAAGGCATCGTTCAAGATTTCTTGGTCGGACGTGATTTGAGTCCTACGCAGGGGAAAGCCATAGATGGAACCAATCAAAATTGATGAAACCCTCAAAGGGAGAAGCTTATTTTGTTCATCAGGGGTGGAGGTTAGCAATGCCTTCAAACATAAACTCAACACAAGTCATCGTTCTAGCTAGATAAGAAGATGAACATGAACCCTTGTCATCCTTCTACGAGAGAGGTAGACTATGAACAAAAGAGGGGATTGAGATATCATAAATCAAGCAAGATGAAACAACCACATGTCATTTTTCATAGGAGGAAGGATGACGAAAATAGGCCTATGTTATTGGCTAGATCTGCCCTACCCAACCAAGTAGAGGAACGCATATCAGTGTAGTTATAAATTGATAGGTGTCCATTCTCTAATGCCCATATGGGGCTAGTTGACAAAAATGGTGTTGCAGGTTCAGTGTTGGTTAGGATATTACAACGTACACCCCACCAGTGGGCCACGATTGAACCAAAGTTAAATATCACAACTACAATATCTCTTGCCAATAATGTTTTTTATCCCGGGCCATTGAAATTTTACAAATTTTCAATATAAATTTATTTTAATTTTTTTATATTGAAAAATATATTATAACAACGAAACCATCATATAACAAGCTCAGAAGCGAAAGTAAACCTATTGTAAAGTTAAATTAATTTATTACTAGTTTTCAGAGGCAATAGCTTATGTAAATCACATAACATATCACATTTTTATTCATCTATGCTATTCTTCCCTATGCTACTGGCTTACGATGTTTCCTTTCCAATATGTGGTGCAATTTCTAGTTATAAAATGCGTTCAACTTCAAAACAATTGTGTGAAATTGCTAAGTGCAAAATAAAATCAGGTGGTGACTTGTAGAGAGTGTTTATAGGTAACTCTAAATGTCACCCTTTAAGAAACATCTTAAACCTTAAACCTTTATTTAATTCAAATTCATGAGAAAGACAAATATTTAAAAATTATTGAACCGAGAAGCTCATTTTACAGCCCACTATGAAAGAGATGCGTAAGTGTGTCCATCTGTCTATTCTCTTAAAAATACATTAATAATAAAAAAATAATCTTAATTTGGATGTACATGTATATACCAAGAAAAAATTAAGTTTTTATCATTAAAATGTTTATTTAAACCTATATATATTTTATTTAACATTTAAAATACAATTTATATAATTTAAATAATAAAATATTACACTCTAAACAAATATTTGTATGTACTAAATATGATAAACATTATTCTTCCCCTATTGAAGGGTGTAGAATCTATAAAACATCATATTAACTAATTTGAAACGGTATTCACAACTCATAAAAACATTATAATTTTAAAAAATACTAAAATATTATTAAAAAATATTAATTTTTACATAAATCATGGCAGAAAAAAGAGCTTCCTTTGTAAAATTAAAAAAAACGTTGGGAATGGCAATATCATGATAATCCACTGAAGGGTCGTATTAAAAAGAGCTTCTTCTGTAACATTAAAAAAGGCTGGAAATATCATGATAATCCACTGAAGGATGGTATTCTAGGAAAAAATGGATGAGCAAGAGGTGAGATGATAGGCATCATCAAAATCATGGTACTTTTTTTTTAATTGGTTTTTTCTTAAATGGATGACGGGGAATGAAGAATGTTACGTACTTTGCACAAGTATTGTATTTTATGACATGAAAAAGCGGATGTTTGATCGCTAAGAGAGCAGATTCAAAATTTATATATATATATATATATATATATATATATTTATTTATTAATATATTAATATTTATTTTGTTTATTATTAGTTTTATATTTTAAAAAAATGATTTTTTATATTAAGATATCTGAAGTTAAATTAAATTTTATTTTCATATAGATGTAGCGCATTGCACAAAGGAAAAATTTTATTTAAATAACTAATAAAATGACATGCTTATGATTTATTTAATATATGAGGTTAAATAGATTTTTTTTCTATAGATGTGGCGTATTTATAAATGGAAAATTTTATTTAAATAGCTAATAAAATGACATGATTATGATTTATTTGATTAACATAGAACATAAATATTAAATTATTATTTAAATTTGTGAAAATGATTTATTATTTAACTTTCTATTAATATTCATTTATTATGGTGTTGAGAGAATGTTTTACTTGCAAATTTTAGGAAAAATTTCAAAACAATAACAAAACAAAACCAATCACATCACTTAATACAAAATTCCTACAAAACCTAAATTAGAAAAATAAAGAAATAATGGCTTCTTCACTCTTTTTTATACAAATTGCAGAAATCTAAGTATGCCTTCTTGTCCATAGGTATGAAATGAATAGTTTTTAGACCATAGACCAATCACATCAACACAAGATTCCTCCAAAACCTGAATTAGAAAAATAAACAAATAATGGCTTCTTCACTCTTTTTTATACAAATCGCAGAAATCTAAGTATGCCTTCTTGTCCATAGGTATGAAACGAATAGTTTTTAGCCCATTTTGGTTTATAAGACAAACATTTATTGTTAGTGGTATCTCTAAAATTTTATTGTTCATTCTAAAATTAATGTTCATTACAAATCCATCCATGACTACTCACTAAAAAGTTAGAAAAGTTTATTTCATTTTAAACGATAAGTTCTTTTCTTTTTTCCACTGGAAAAATCGTAATCTTTCATTATGATTGAAAAATTACATGTTGTAGATGCCTTTCGACATATGCTGCATTTGCCTTGCCATCTCTCTAAAATAGTTTTCAAAAAAGAGCTCAAAAAATGATGCATAGATCCTTCATCACCACGCAGGGTGAAACAAATTTTAGGAAATAAATATGAAGACAAAAAATTAATGTACAGGTGGGGAAAAGTCAGACTTTTCTCCCATTTTTCTTCTCCACCTTTCTCCAACCACACTGTGACTCTGTTGGAGTTATGATTGCTAGTGTTATTTCAGCCACATGTTGTGGGTTTTCTTTATCAGAGTCTGATGTGTCTCATGTGTGTTGACATTTAGTTATGCTTGTATCCATAGTATTTGGTATCTTCACCAAACCTGTGTCTATGTGTTCTTGAAGATTTGTATCTTCTACTGCTGATTCCTTGTTCATCTGATTGTTCTCATTGTGGTCGACAAATTCCATCTCTTCTTCCTATTCGTCATCCGGGGGAGTAGGAGGAAATTGCCACGCTTTTACTTGTTTTACGTTTTCTTCTTCTTGTAGTTGTCTTTTTTGGCAGCTGGACACATGCTTTATAGGTGTCCTGTTTGTCGGAAAATTCGACATCTGAAAGCAATGTTTTCATAGTCTAGAATCTGTGTCCAGCTCCTCTGTCTATGCTTCAGCTGATTTTGGTCTGGTAGGCCTTTGCTGAGATCTACTTCCACACATATTCGTGCGAAGGTATAAATTCTTTCCTCCACACGTTGGGTATCCGTTTTGATGTAACGCCCAATAGTATTTCTGATTCCAACTAGTACTTGATGATTCCAGAGATCTACTGGGAGATTGTGTAGCCTCACCCATACTGGCATCTTGGAGACAACCATTTTATTTACATCAAATTCTAGGAACCATGGTGTGATGAAGAGTGCTGTGGATCCCCAGAACCAAGGCCCTTCCTGTATTACTATATCTCTCTCTATTTCTAATAGAAAGTTCACTATGAAGAAACCCTTGGAATAGAGGTGTATTTCACATTGTGTGGTCCAGTTCATGAAGATCCAATGAAATAGGTCAGGCGGTTTGGGCCAAAAGCAGTTAATCTACATATTATTTCTTGTCTTTCATAAATAGTGCATTGCTCATCTCTTTCTGGTGTATCTATGTTGTATTCTAGGGTATGATTAAGTTGTTCCACAATGTATGGCCTAGCATCCATACCTAATTGATTTGGTGCTGTTGCTTCGATGTTTTTCCCTTGTAGAATATTTCTAAATGAAATACTGCTTGTTTTTTTCCCTATTGAACCAACACCACTTCCTTCAACCTTGTGAGGATTTCTGTTATTGATGGTTGCACCCCCTCTTAATCTCAGATTGAGGATGATTGTTGACAAGGGTGTAATTTTGTCTTCCCAGAGGTATTTTGAGCCTTGTAGCACCCCGCCCCGATATATCAGAGATTGTCATCTGATGGAGTATCCCAACTGTTGCACTATAATTTCCTGCATTTTCTTAACTGAATCTGTCTCTCTTACCCAAATTAGTTTCGATTTTCCTTCCAGGGTTTTTACAAATACTTGGAATCTATGGTCTCTTACCAGGGATCTCGATCTTGTTTTCAATAGATCTAACCCTGTGGCTCTGCTCTGCGCTTTTATCTCACCAATAATGAGCTTTCCTTTCCTTCTCTTTTCAGCTCTATTACCCCAGGTACCATATGGGTGAGGTGTCGTGGTCTTTGTGGTCACCCAGATCTGGTCTCTAAGCGTCTGTTCCATTAAATTGTTTACAGATCTGCAGTATTTTGCACCATCCTCCGGATCTGAGTCATTTATGGTGCCATTACCAGTGCTATGATCGACAAGGTTCCCACAACCATGAACCTATATTTCCATTGATTCGCTGGTTTTGGGTACTCACCTTGTTGATTTCTTGAGTGTTACATTGATTTTGCCGATTCTGCATTCTCTGAGAGCCAGATCTATCAAATCGATGGCGGGATTTTGGAAAAGGTAATCAATCTGCAGGGCAATGGCATCAATCCCAAATACTGAGGTATTTAGAGCATGTTTGGTGGCTCTGTCTGCTGCTCCAAGGTCCAGAGTGCCCCCAATAATGGGTTTCCAGATCTGACCAAAATAGGGGTTGATCTACAATACAAATGTCTAGAATTATGTGCCTAAGACTTGATCTGTGCACCAAGCCTCGGATCAAGGGAGATGATGCCTGATCAGGGCTCAATGTCGATCGCTTGATCCGCTAGAAATCATGATCTACACCATAGTGATACAGATCTGAAGTCTGACATTCGAAAAACTTGAAATTTTTTCCATACCTTTGGCAATGTCGGTGGTTGCCCAATCCATGAACTCCGTTATTGCTCAAGCCAGCACCATCGCAGAGTGCGATCGCAGAAACCCTCGCCATTCTTGTCCCGTCACTTTACGTATCCCTGCTAACCTGAGATTTATTTTATATTGCTTATTGATCACGATAAGTTCTTATCATGAACAAAGTTAATTTCTATATAATCAATCATTTTTTCCAATATAATAAATTAAAGACTAAAAAAAAATATATCAATATGATATAGAGATTCTCTTCAGCCAACCAATAAGATTCAATGAGAATTGTTAATATTTTTTCACCAATGAAACAATATCATATTTTTAATAATTTTTAACTCTAATTACCTATCTTTATGTCATTCCCTATGCTAATAATTTTTTCGAATATAATAAATTAAAAACTAAAAAAAGATATATCAATGTGATATAAATATTCTCTTCAACCAACCAATAAGATTCAATGAGAATTGTTGATATTTTTTCACCAACAAAACAATTATCATATTTTCAATAATTTTTAACTCTAACTACTCGTCCTTATTTTTAATAATTTTTAACTCTAACTACTTGTCCTTATGTCATTCCCTATGTTAATGTAATAACTTAAACTCTTTCACAAAGACCACTTCGACTTTTAGTAAATTTAATCAATTCAATCATTGAGTTCACTAATTTACTATTCATGCTTTGACCCTAATAAATCCCCTTCTCTTTTGGCCATCCCTTGGAACTATAACCCAGGGAATAATTATAGTAGTCACTCATCGACCTTTTTCCTTGATTGGAATATTTCCCGAACGATTGGAATTCTCCCATGATTCGAGATACAAGACATAAGTGCTTCATTCCTTCGTGACAACCTTATGTAACTCTCTAGTCATCAAAAACATCTATGTTACTCTTTTTTATTAATGTTGTATTTGCTACATTCGTACCATACCAACAATGGGTAGGATCCTTAACAATCTAGGTGTATGGCTTTGTAATGAGCATTCCAAGGTTTTGAATTTAACAAAATAGCTTTAGATTACAAGGCATATGTAATCTAATTTATTTTCTTGTATTATTTTATAATATGTTGTTTTATTTTCCAATACAATATATTAAGAAAAACTAGATTCAAGATAGATTAAACTTGATTAAATATGTTTAGTGTTTCTAGCCATTGTTTTTTAATGAGATTTTTTTAAGAATGAAAATCTATTTGTTTTTTCACTACTATCTTTTCATTAAACAAGGTTTTGGACTCCTCATGCTAAACTTCAGCATTTGTCCTTGGATTACAAGTTTTAGCATCTCTTTTTCCATTTTATCTTTTCTATCCAAACTCTTCTCTTAGATCTTCAATTCCTAAGGAAGATATTGATGAATCCTTTAACACGAGTTCTCAGTATTAGTAAACTTACAATGCTGACAAAAATTCCTATTATTCCATGAACTTCCCAACATTTTTTTTATTTGACACATTCTTCGTTATGTTATACATTCTAGAATAATTCATGCATGGATCCTCCTCCTTATGAATGTAATTTATATGTTATACATTCTAGAATAATTCATGCATGGATCCTCCTCCTTATGAATGTAATTTATCATTTTGTGGAAGACTTGCTGCTTACACCAAAGGGAACATGCATTAACATATCAATAATTATCAACTTTGAGGCCTTTCTTTTCACAACAAAATAAAACAAGAGATGCCTTCAAAATAGTTCTTAAGTTTGTTGGAAAATTAATCCCAACCAGCACGTTAAGCCATACTTGTCAGATCAATTTTACAGGTTGCAGTTTTGTTTACAGGTGGAAGGATTGAAGTTCTGAGCAAGAAGTACAACTTGACCATTCTGCAACACATCAAATAGTTAAAGCACTTAATACAAAGTTTGTAAAATGCATTTTCAAACATTTACTGTGCAACTCTTACTTGCAATCCACAAGCTCTACAAGTTTTGAAAATCCCTCATTTTGTATAATCGCCCATCTTGTGTCTTAAATATTTTCTGTGCTATAAATTAATGAGTCAAAGTTTTATGTTTGGATAAATATGAATGTAAAAGTCTTTTGTATAGTTGCTAAAGTCTGAGAGGTGGGTAGTGAATCAAAGTTGTATCTTTGGATAAATATGAATGTAAAAGTCTTTTTATTTTGTATAGTTGAGAAAGATGAGAGGAGTCAAGTGTGTAAGTCTCAGAGGTAGTGAGGAGAAAATATTGGTGGGCTCGTGAAAACAAGTTCTTACGGAGTTTTACAAAGAGTTACTCCACAACCCCTAGTGAAGCATAAAGTGTAGTAAGATCTTTTTGTTTTACTTAGAGAAAAAGCCTCCAACTTATCATACTAATGTATTTACCTATGTTTTGAAATATAATCCAAAGTAACGTTTCACGAGTAGATTTACGACAACAACATTGTTTTACTTTGTTTTGTCATGAGTAAATTTATGTGTTTTATTTAGGCCTCTTTCCAATTGCAATTTGCTTTCCGCAACTGAAGATTTGCTTGCCATAACTGATTTATTGAAGAAAAGAGTTGCTTGCTGCAACTAATTTATTGAAGAAAACTCCTCTGCTTTGCCCCTGTAAAAAATTGTAACATGATACCAAAGTAGGTTAAACTTTTAAAAAATTCTAACATGCTTTTAGAGTAGGTTAAACTTTTTTAGTGTAAAAACAAGTGTTTTTACTAGCAACTAATTTTTTTTTGAAAGCATATTTTTGAAGTTTATTTACCAACAGGTAGAAAGTTTTTTTTTCTTACACTCAGAAATGGAAACATCAATAACAAGCTTGACTAATCCTCAGATACCTCAATTTAAATAGAAAAAAAGTTATTATCGGGCTATTACAATGAAGGCCTTGTTTTTTTCTCAAGACATTTGGGATTTGGCGGAAAATGGTTTTCACGAACTAGTAGATGCAACAACATACGATGCCCTGTCTCAAGCAGAAAGGGATATGTTGAGGGACAACATGAAGAAGGATGCAAAAGCCCTGTTCTACATTTTCCAAGAAGTTCATGAAAGTATTTTCCCAAGGGTTGCAGCAACAACGAAGTCCAAGCAAGCATGGGACATGCTCGAGACAACCTACCAAGGCATGGAAAAAATGAAGACAACAAAACTAAAAATGTTGAGAAGAGACTTTGAAACAATTTGTATGAAAGAGTATGAGAATGTAGACTCGTTTTTTACACATGTAATTGGACGTGTTACTCCAATTAGGTCTCATGGCGAGACACTTGAGGAAAGGAGAATAGTTGAGAATGTTTTGAGAAGTTTTCCAGCAAGGTTTGATGTGCCATTGTTGTGGCCATAGAAGAGACAAAGGATCTCTCACAATTCTTAGTGGATGAGGTTCATGCATCACTGATTTCTCATGAACATAGACTAAATAGAGAAATAAGCTCCTCATTGGAGCATGCCATCAAGACATAAGTTTCATTTGGTCAAGGTAGAGGCAAATGAAGATCATATGCTAGAGGAAGAGGAAGAAGCCCACACAAAGGTGGAAGAAGCATCCCTTCAAGCTCAAGTGGAAGGGGCAGCAACCAAAATCCAAGACAAGGCCCAAGCCAAAATGAAGCACAAGGTCCGAGGTATGATAAATCTCAAGTTCAATGTCATTACTATAAGAAGTATGGTCATTATGCAAATGAATGTAGGAAGAAGCAATATGACATTAGTAACAAACCAAGTGTAAATTTCACAAAGGAAAATCAGAACCATAATAGCATGTTTTTAGATTGTAATGTAGCACAAGAAAACCAAAGTGATGTGTGGTATCTAGATTCAGGGTGTAATAACCACATGTCAGGGAACATAGAAATGTTTTCTAATTTAGATGAAGTGTGAAATATGAAATGACAGTAGGGACTAATAGAAAAGTTTCCCTCATAGGAAAAGGAAGAGTTAATACCCTAACAAAGAAAGGGGAGAAGAAGTATATTTAAAATGTTTACTTTGTCCCTAGTTTGAAGCATAACCTCATAATAATTGGACAATTCATGCAAAAGGGCTACAATGTCTCTTTCAAGAATTATGAGTGAAATTTTTTGGATAAGACTCCAAGCATAAAACTAATTGCAAAGCTTCAGATGACAAATAATAGAATGTTTCCCCTTAAAATAAGATTAGATTTGAAGGAAGAAGGTTCACAAGCACAACTATCAATGAACTCACAAGAGGATGGAATAAAGTTGAAACTGTTACACAAGTGAACTCTCAAGCAAAGTTAAATTGGTTATGGCATTTGAGATTTGGTCTTCCCAACTTTGGAGGTTTGAATTTACTACATAGGAAAGGCATGGTGAAGGGATTGCCACTCATAGAAAAATTGGATAGCCTATGTGAAGGATGTATATTGGGAATACAACATAGAGAGACATTTCCAACAGAAAAGTCAATAAGGGCAAAGGCACCTTTAGAGATTTTCCATTCAAATTTGTGTGGACCAATGCAGACACCATCAATTGGTGGAAGCCATTATTTTTTGACTTTCATAGATGATTATACAAGGAAAACATGGGTCTACTTCTTAAAATAGAAAAGTGAAGTATTTGAGCGCTTCCATCAATACAAAGCTCTTGTTGAGAAGCAAAGTGGACACTACATCAAAGATTTGAGGACTAACAGAGGTGGCGAATACATCTCAAATGATTTCCTTCATTTTTGTAGGGAGCATGGAATTCACAAGAAATTTACAAAAAGGTATACACCTTAGCAAAATGGTGCCAAAGAAAAGAAGAATAGAACCATTATGAAAATGGAAAGGAGTATGTTGAAGGCAAAACATTTGCCAAATGATTATTAGGCTGAAGCTTTTGCTTATGCAACATATATCATGAATAGGTGTCCAACCAAAAGTGTCAGGGATGTGGTTCCTTAAGAGACATGGAGTGGAAGAAAGCATGGTGTCACTCACATGAGAGTGTTTGGATGTGTGGCATATGCACATGTCCCATATGAGTTGAGGAAGAAGTTGGAAAAAAATGGGGAGAAATGCATATTTTTTGGATATAGTGACGAATCCAAGGAATACAAGCTCTAAAATCCATCAACCAAGAAGATCATAATCAACAGAGATGTGTGTTTCATAGAAGAGGAAGCATGGGATGGAATTTTAGAGAAGACAATCAATGTGAAAGCATGTATACCACATGAGGACAAAGAGGAATTGACAACAATAAGCAATCCCTCAATAGTCACTCCCTCTATTCCTATTCAAGCGAAACAAAGTAGGAAGGAAGTAACACTGTCAACAAATAATAGGACATTGTCATGCAGTCAAGAAAGTTCTTCTCCAAGCACGTCACAAAGCGCAACACCAATTCACATGTCAAGCCCATCTTCAACAAGCACAAGAGGACCAAAATTTAGAAATTTAAATGAGATTTATGAGCAAGATGAAGTTGATAGTAGCACTGGTCTAAATTCCCTATTTGCATTTTTTTGTCATGTAGATGACCCAATTTATTTTGAGGATGCAGTAAAAGAAGAAAAATGGTTTGTGGCAATGGAGGAAGAAATAGAAGCAATAGAAAATAATGACACATGGGAGTTAGTGGACCTTCCTCATGGAAAATAAGATATTGGAGTGAAGTGGGTCTATAAGACCAAAAGCAATCTCAACAGGAAGATTGAAAGGCATAAAGCAAGGCTAGTTGTCAAAGGATACAAGTAGCAACATGGAAGAGAATATGTAGAAATGTTTACACCAGTCGCGAGGATGGAGACAATGCATACAGTTGTGGTGATTGTCACACAACATAAATGGAAAGTGTATCAAATGGACGTAAAATCAATGTTCTTGAATGGAGTGTTGAAAGAGGAAGTGCCTATTTCATAACCATCTGGTTATGAGGTAGAATGCCAAGAAGACAAAGTGTATGGGCTGAGGAAAGCTCTTTATGGGTTGAAGAAAGCACCGCGTGCATGCTATAGCAAGATAGATTCTTACTTATTGGACAATGGTTTCAACAAATTTGATGGTGATCCTACTCTCTACATCAAAGAGAGTGAGGGTAAGATTCTTATTGTTGTCTTACATGTAGATGATTTGATTTTTACAGGCAATAATGATTTCCTCATCACTGATTTCAAAGAAGTCATGAAGAGTAAATTGGAAATGGCTGACTTGGGGTTGTTAAGGTATTTTTTGGGCATAGAAGTGAAGCACAAAGAAAATGGAATTTTTATTTATCAACCAAAGTATGTAGCAGACATTTTGGAGAGATTTAAAATGTAGAACAACAAGCCCACACCAACTCCAGCTGTCATGGGGTTGAAGTTCAGCAAAGAAGACTGCAACAACAATGTTAATCTGACATTATACAAAATTACGGTGGGTAGCTTAATGTATTTAACCGCCACTATGTCGGATATAATGTATGCAGTGAGTTTGGTGTCGAGGTTCATGGAGACACCGAAGGAGATCCATTGGCAAGCAACGAAAAGGATTCTAAGGTATCTCAATGGGACAAACGAGTATGGTATTCTGTATGCCGCAAGAAATGATTTCAGGCTGGTTAGTTACACTCACAGTGATTGGGTAGGAAGTGTCGATGACAAAAAGAGCACGTCAGGATATGTTTTCCATTTGGGTTCTGGATCCATTTCATGGGCCTCGAAGAAGAAGCCAATAGTGTCATTGTCAACAACAAAAGTTGAATATGTCACTGCAATAGCAACAACGTGTCAAGCAGTTTGAATGAGAAGGATGTTGAGGGATCTTCACCACAACCAAGTGGGAACAACACCTATTTTCTATGACAACACTTCCGCAATTGCATTATCAAAGAATTCTATTTTTCACAAGAGGATCAAGCACATTGATGCTAAGTATAATTTTATTAGAGAGTTAATTAACAATGGTGAAATTGTGTTGCAGCACTGCAGGTCACAGGAACAGTTTATTGATATTTTCACAAAGCCATTGCCACGTGATTTTTTTTTGTTTTTTTTTTGTTTTTTTTAATCTCAGAGACTATTTGGGAACCAAGGGGGAGTGTTGGAAAATTCATCCCAACCACTGTGTTAAACACATTGACAATAGCCATACTTGTGAGATGAAATTTGCAGGTTGCGATTTTGTTTGCAGGCAGAAGGATTGAAGTTCTGAGCAGAAGAACAAGTTGACCATTCTACAACACATGAGATAGTTAAAGCACTTAATACAAAGTTGGTAAAATGTATGTTCAAACATTTACTACCCAACTCTATTAAGTTGGTAAAATGTATGTTCAAACATTTACTGCCCAACTCTTACTTGTAGTCCGCAACCTATACAAGTCTAGGAAATCCCTCATTTTGTATATTGCGTAACGGCTGTCTTAAATATTTTCTGTCATAAATTAATGAGTCAAAGTTGTATGTTTGGATAAATATGAATGTAAAAGTCTTTTGTATAGTTGAGAAAGTTGAGAGGAGTGAGTGTGTATGTCTGAGAGGTAGTGAGGAGAAAATTGTGGAGAAAATATTGGTCCGCCCATAAAAACAAGTTCTAAAGGAGTTAGTAAGATCTTTTTCTTTTACTGGAAAAGCAACCTCCAATTTATCATACGAATGTATTTTCCTATGTTTTGAAATATAATCCAAAATAGTAGTAAGATTTTTTTCTTTTACTTGGAACAACTACAATGATCTTTACAATCCCTTTTCTTCTCTTTCCATTTCTCTCATTATCTTTGAGCATATACCTTTGATATTTGTTTCAAAATTACCAAAAAGACACTTTTTGAAATAAATTGAGAAATAATTTATCTTAGCCATGCTAGTTTTTCTAGTAGTAGAAGGTGCTTAAGCTTCTCCAACTACTTGTAACTTAGCCAATACCCCTATTCTATTACCAATATAATTTCTTAACACTTTCTCTTTTTACCACCAATATAATTTCTTTACCCAATGGTATGAATTTCCGATAAATTTTTCCCAGCAAAGCAATTACCATACTCTGCATTTTTTTCCAGCTCCGGCAGCTTCTCTGTTTTTGCCCGAATATGGACTAGTAGCCCTCTCAAAGAGTCCTTTTTTTTCTATCAATCGACTGTCACCACTGGACCTCTTTTCCACAGCTGATCCCACCCTTCTTTTGGCCACCCCTTGGAGCTATGACCAACGAATCGTTATACCAGTTGCCCCTCTACCATTTGCCTAGGTTGGAATAGCTTTGTCGTTGTTGCCAGAGAAATATCCAGAGACTTTATTGAATTGGAAATGATAAAGATTTTACTTGCCTTCTTAAGAACATATGGGTTTTGGAATTCCTCTATGTGAGATTTGTTTTTGGAATTCTCAAGGAAGAGAAGCTTGTGTAATTATCTAAGCAATTCTAAGATGCCATAGATCAATATGATTCGTTTTTGGAATTATTGAAAAGAAGATTAATCATATATCGACATGATTCTTTTATGGAACTATTGAAAAGAAGATAAGTCATGGAAGTAAATTTCAAAATCCATAAATCAACATAGAAGTTTCCATGATCTTCCTGCATTATTTTCGAATCATGAAGTCAACATTTTGGCTAGTATTTTAATAATCGCTGGGACAGGCCGTCTCAAATTTCTTAACCCTATCAGTACATGCTTTGACCATACACAAAGTATATTTATTATATTGTATAAAATAATATATATTCGCCTCCACATCGTAAATCTGCAATACTGCAGATTCATTGTACTTTCATTGGAGTTGTGATTTTCAGTTCACCAGTTCCGAAGCTCTACGCTTCCGCCATTCAGCCTAGCAAACTGCAAATATATACATTGTGAGTCACTGTTTTAGAGGATATATTTATATATATACACGTACACGCATAAACCATTTTTCAACGTAACCAATCTCAATGCTGACTTCATCGGAATCGCAGAAAAGTATGTACAATTAATGAAAGAACTAATCTAAAAGGAAACAGATGTAACGAATTCCATAATTCAGTGAATGTCTTCCGTTAAAATGGGCTATTAATCCGCTCCTTGAAGCCAGTACTACAGTAAACAGTTTCAACTTTATAATTAATTTAATTGTAAATCTTTTCCACCCTAACATTTATTTTGCATGCAAATTAAAATATTAAATTTACAGTTTTAAGACAAATTTTATTGAACACTTTCTTTCCAGCATATTCATATTGAATACTTATAATACTTTTATTTAACCAACTATAAATTTTGTTATTGTTTTTTTTTTTAATGAGAAAAAAACACATGGTCTACCAAAATTTTAGTCTCTGAGACATATTTCTTTAAGTTAGAAACACCTTTACCATTATTCAGTAAAATTAAGAATGTTTATTCTCACAAGCATAATGGATAACATATTTTCTCTTGAGCTGCCACTTAGGCCTCCATGCAAATATTTGTTTTCTAGTCTTTAAGAGATAGAAAACCCTCGTACACTCATTCATGACAATATTATTCACTGGCTCCATCCTTTGCAAATAGGTGCTTTTTAGGGCAAGCGCTGTGCACACTTTTGGCATTGATTACTTCATTAGAGCCATTTCTAGGTACCGGATCATCCCTGGGCACTCATAGAGCGTGTATCTCAACCTCATTTTTGTGAATGCTTCCAAGCATTAAGTAATGTGGATGCTTTGTAGCTATTAACAATAACGACTATTCTACTATCCTAATTACATTAGTAAATATATGTTAAAGATATTATTTTCTGTTTATTACAAATACAAAAATTTCGAGACATTTGCACACATTCATGAGATGAATAAAAAAATAAGTGGCAAAAAGAATATTTGTTGAGACTTGCTCACATAAACTCCTTACCTCTGTGGCTCATCACCATTATGCTCATCCCCGAGCCCTCCAGTTGTAGAGCTTTCCCTGAGCTGGTTTATAACATTTGCAGGCAGACTCCATGGCCCTGCAACAATGCCCAACTTGCCTCTATTTCGCTCAATCTTGGCTCTGCAAGGAGATCCTCAAACAGCAAGCCACACATATAGATTGCAAAGCAGGGTGGCGTGTTCTACAAAGACTAGTTCTCAGTGTGAATTTTGTAATCCAACATGAGGGGGTGCTCTGTTGAGCATTACCAATAAGGTCATTTCTGTTGGGGGTGCTCTGTTGAGCATTACCAATAAGGTCATTTCTGTTGGAAATAATCACGCCCACTTGATAGATTAATCACCAAACAGCGCCTCATCGACCACCTCCTGCACCGCCTCATCGAATGCCTCCTACACCGCCTCACCACCATGACCTGTCCATCGTCAAAGAGGCGCCACTGCCATGCCTATTGAATTTCGAAGGGGCAGCACCTGTTGGTGTACATGCACTTAGACTAGCTGTGTTGGTGTACATGCATTTAGACTAGCTGTGTTGGTGTACATGCACTTAGATTAGCTCCAGTTAACTTATTGCTTGCATGTGGCACATGTACACATTAACATAAGATAAAGCACACTTAGCTTTAGTTAGCTTTAAGTTATTGCATGTACAACTAAGCTTAACTTAGTTGCTTTTATGTATTTATTCTAAAACTAATATTGTAGAATCAATTTTTCATTCTTTTCTCAATTCTTGCTCGCTTCCTTCCTTTTCTTGCAAGCTTGTTTATTGTTTTGCAGATCTAGATCTGTGTATCTCAAAAATCTTACATGGTATCAGAGCATAGGGATTTGTAATCAGTGCACAAGCAATTTTATTTGCAGGTTCAGAAGATTGAAGCAACAGCAAAGAATGGAGTCTAAATTGGAGTTTCCACAATCAGCAATTCTCACTCCATATAATTATTTCGAATGGAAGCCAAAGATTCAACTTCATCTCAGAAGTAGAGGCTTATTTCGAATAACCATGGAAACGGAAGTTGAACCAACATCGGCAATGGAGAAAACAAGATATTTCAATCGCATGGATGAGGCCTTCGGCATCCCATGTTTATCTATTTCTCCGGCACTGCTATTTCATGTTGAATCATGTTCAACTCCAAATGAAGTATGGAAAATTTTGGAAGGATTGTTTGGAAAACAGGATGAAATGCAAGGTCACATTCTCGAAAATGAGTTAAACTCATTAGATCCGAGAAAATTTGAGAACATTCAAGATTTTTTCACAAGGTATAAAGCCTTGTTGGTTCAGCTGAAAGGATGCGGGATTGACAAATCCAAGCAAGAAAATCAGTTGATTCTTTCCATTTTATCAGAACTTGGTCCAGAGTATGCAGTATTCGTCTCTACATTCCACACAGACAGATCTGCAACTGGTGCAACTTTGGAGATGCCCTCACTGGATTCTTTTATTCAATCTTTGATGCATGAGCAAGATAAGCTCATCAAAATGGGCACACTTAAAAATTCCAAAGCGCATGCACTTACTGTGCATGCAAAAGGAAAGGCAAATTCCAAAGACCATCAGAAAAGAAAAGGGAAGAAGGATCCTGATCCAAGAAAGGGAGGACATCCCAAACCCCTTGATGGATCATCTGGCTCAAAGGAAAGGAAAGGAACGAAAGGGCAATCAATGTGCAATTATTGCCACCGTGGTT